>CAMOHE010043988.1:16043-30912 GCA_946598075.1 Artocarpus hirsutus
AAAAAAAAAAAAAAAAAAAAAAAAAAAAAAAAAAAACCCCACGCACACAACACCATATCTCACAACAACGAGACGTTTTTTTTTTTTTTCTTTTTTCCATAAAATACAAAAAAATCTTTTAGTAATCTCACAACAACAACAACAACTCATTTTTTCTCAAAAATTGATAACAAATAGATCTTACAAGTATTTTAAACTTTTTGTCTTCGAAAAATGAGTGAAGGAGATGGTTCAAAGCAATTTTAATTTAAATTCTAAATCGGAGTTGCTTTACTATGCGCTACCCAAAGAAAGGAACATGACTAGACTTTGTGCCGAAAGCCATATATAATAATATTGCTCCCATCTCACGACTGCACTTCGATACTTGTACCATGCCAGCGACAGAGGAAATCGGGATATCGAGAGGCAAAGATCGGGAGCTCCAGCATCGGCAGTGTTTTGATGGCGAGACGAGGAACGCTGGTGACAAAGACGATCGAGACCATCGAGCTTAGCCAGTGACCTCGAGTGCAGCGGCCACACAATTCCATATTTGGTTGCCAATTGGAATCTCCAAGTCACGGGACGCCGGTGACGCGATTCCAGATCAAGTCGTGGCTTCTTCTTCAGCGCCAATTGCTCAATGATCGCTCTATATCTCGATCACAATAGAACAACAAAAGAAGACGACAATGACAACAGCGATGGTGACGGCGTCCACTTCAGAGGTGTGATTCTCACGCAACAAAAAGAGAAAAGAGAAGGGAGGAGAGAGAAAAATAAATCTAAAATTTTAAAACCAATATGACTTTTGAGGAAAATTTGATCTTTTGGTGCTAACTAATGGATACTAAGTATGCTACTTTGTCTATATTTTTAAACTACTAACATTATTTATATAGTCAATAGCAAAATCTGCTATTCCATGCAATTTTTGAAAATAAAAGAGTGAGATACTAACCAACAAGGGCTTGTTAAACGGGCTTAAAAATGTTAGGGTATTGGGGGAAAAGAGTTCAAGAATTAAAACCACGTAGCATGTAAAAGTTTTACATTTTAGCATGTGAGAAATTACCATATTTAAATTCACTCTCCTAAATATCTTGTTGCTTTTTAGTTATTTAATCTTAAAGTTATTTTTTAATGAGGCATCCCTTGGATTTTGGTATATTAAGATTAGATTCATTAACTCCGGTATAGTTCTTTGGCGAATGCACATGTATAATTGTCGGATTCTCTTGTCTTCCTTGTTGATCTTATTTTTTTGGCTTTATGGGCCTTGATGGATTGTAATTTGAATTTTTACTCTAATATTTTGTTTTGATTGTATGTTTCTTTTTATGTTAATATATTAATTCAAAAAGGCAAATGCGCATATTTCATCGCATATTTTTAAGTCGAATGCGCATGTTTCATTGCATATTCTTTTGTTTTGATTGCATTGTCAGTTAGTTATCCTCTCTCCATTTATATAATAATAACAAAAAAAAAAAAAAAACGATATCAACAACATTTGCATCTTGCAAAAAATTTTGTTAACTTTTCTTAGAAAACAAATCTAAAAGCTTAACAAGTGAGGGCAGCCTAATTGGTTGTAAGTTCATCCATTTCAACCATAAGTTGAGGGTTCGAGTCAGATTTAGTTATCATGTTTAGTCCCATTTGAAAGTGGTGGCATTTTTCTATTAAACCTGTTGGGTGATGTACCGTTTTCTTACTAACACTATAGTATTGTATTATTTTTCTTTTTCTCTATTTGATCCATATTATTTCTCATAACTAAAAATGCCAAAATATAACTAAATAACACATATTTTTCTAACTTTTACCTAAAACACTTGGCAATAATAATGTATTAATATTCATTGAAAATAATTTGTTTCAAACTTTTTCATTAAAAATGACAAAATTGAAAAGCAATACCACAAAAGTGGTATATCTCAAGTGACCATTTGGATGAACATTTTTAATGAGCTTTTGACTTTTATGAACCAAGTCAACTCTTGCTTAAAGAAAGAGCTTGTAATTTTTTTAATAGATTTTTAACCATTTATTTGTGGATTAAAATTTTCATTCAAATCCTCATATTACATTTGCTTTTTATAATAGTAAGAACTAGAGCTATCAATGGTGGGCTTGAGACTCACTCTCTTTGCTTAGCTCGATTTAGGTTGGGCCGAAGTATTCAACCTACATAATGATTTGGTTTAGCCCATATAGCTTGTTGCCCTACGCAGGCTAGGTAGGGCCGTAAAATTTTTTTGCTAAAGGTTTTAATTTAAGGTGATTTAAATACTATATTAATGTGTAAATATAAAAATTCATTGGCGACCTCGTCGGACCACCGATGGCCGAAAAATACAATATTTGCTAAAAAATACTGTATTTACTATGTAAATATAAAAATTCACTCACGACTTCGTCAGACCGTCGACGCCCAGGAAATATAGTATTACTTTAGTAATACTGTATCACCGTGTAAATGCAAAAATTCGTTGGCAACTTCATTGGATCGTCGACGACCAGAAAATATAGTACTACTCTGGTAATATTATATTATCGTATAAATTTAAAAATTCATCGATGATTTCACCGGACCGTTGATGCCCTGCCTTTTCGGGCTGTCATTGAACTTTCTTAAATATCATTATCTTAATTTATTTCTTACTTACTTAATAAGAAATTACTAATTTTTTTTTCTTTTCCTTTCAATTCCTTTTAACATTCTTTGAAACATACTTAAAAGCTTCTGTTGCAGCTTGATTAAAACATTGCTCAATATTTGACTTTAAAACTATTTTAAATTGTTTCTTAAAACTTGATAAGAAACATTAACTGAATCATAGTTTAAAACTTATCTTTATAATTATATAAAACATTTCGTAAAATATATCTTAAAACTTTGAAAACACTATATCAAATAGTGGGAAAATATTTTCTTTAAACAACGAAAACATACTGTAGTGGTATCCATACCCAAATATTTGCATCTGTCCTCCGCAGCACCAAGCTTTTCAAATAGGTCCTACTGGTTGTGGCGTCTGGCCTGGGCGTACTCCCTTAAGCCTCCATGAGACCCACCTTGCGAAGCCCCTGGACTTATGGCTCTTATTGGTAGACCATTTCTGTGCTGCACACTCATCCGTATTGTCCCCTCTGCGGCCTTCTAGCCCCTTAGGGTTTTCTTTCGCGTCCCTCGGGTAGCTTAATTGGTATTTAAGAAGGAAATAAGAACCTCTTAAGGGAGGTTTGAGGTTTGAACCTGAGGAACGCGAAAGAAAAACCCTGAGGGGCCAAAGGGCGGTAGAGGGGATAGTACGGATGAGTGGACGGCACATGGATGGTCTACCAATAAGAGCCATAAGTCCAAAGGCCCCGCAAGGTGGGTCCTATGGAGGCTTGAAGGAGTACGTCAGGGCCAGACGCCACACTGGTCACCCATAAAACTACCTACAGCATGAAGAAACTTTTGATGAGCTTTCGCTCAGTAAGTTCAAACGTAATCTCACAAAATAATTAAAACACTCTTTAAAAGCTTTTCTTTTAAAAAACCCTATTCTTAAAATATTTTTCATAAACCTTTTTTTATCAAACATTTCTTAAACGTTTTTTTTAGACATCCTTTATAAACCCTTTCTTTTAAAAATAAAAATGTTTTTCATAAACATTTGACGTGAAACATTTCTCAAAATGTTTTTTCATGACATATAAACATTTCATCACAAGGAATACAAGTAAAATCAAAATGTATGATTCTATTTATGCTCTGTTATGATAATTTATTTATGAGCTTTTTATTATCATTCTTAACTTTCTTGAACTATGGGGCTAAATGTACGTACTAACATCATTAATCTTGAGATCATAAACATGATGCTTCCCTTGTGGAAGACTTAAGACCATCAAACAGCAAGGTCATAACTTTAACTTTACTTTGAGTACCTCACAACAGAGAGACTGGTACGATACTTACTAATCATCTTTGCTCTACCTTCTTATTAACTTGGTGAGCATAACAAATGCTTACACATAATAGTGCTATAACTTAGCATTTAGACATTTAGCATGGCAAATGTAAATATGTTGCATAACATGACTTAAACTTTAAATCATATTGCATAACACATGCAATGCTACATTAAATACATTGAAAATCATAACTTGAACTTTTAAAAATGTTTTGCATATCAAATACAAATATACTTTAAACATAACAATTGCAAATTCATTGCAAATCTTGTTTTGAACTTTAAACTTTATGCATATCACTTGCAAACATACAACGTATTTAAAACATTTGAAATTCATTTGCTTCATGCTCTAGGTGAGGTTTGAAACTTACCTGTCTATAGCTCTAACGTTCTCGTTTCCTTTTTTTCCTTTCATTAGTTGGCTTTTGTGTCTTGATCAAACGACATCCTATTTATTAGTTAACTTTTCATATTACCAATCTACTCGATTGATAACAGAACTTAAACATTAAACATTAAACATTCATATCCCTTTTTACATAACTTGTATTCTATTGGTTTTCTTTCTTTTACTTTGCTTTGTAACCCATCAGGTTACCTTTCCCTTTACTTAACTCTGTAACCCATCAGGTTACCTTTTGTTTACTTGACTTTGTAACCCACCAGGTTACCTTTCTTTTACTAAAGCATCCTTTATTAAATTTGCTTTTGTTACTTAACGTCTTACTGAACATTTTCTATCTAAGAACGTTTTGCTAGCTCAGAGTGTTCGACTCCGCTTTAGCCATTTTTAAAAAAATGTTAATTTTACCCTTAACGGGTTTTTTGTAAAGTTCATAACTTGTTAAACTTTTTGCTTAACTTTTCCACCCATCTCTTACATTTTATGAAAAAATTTTCGCTAAGGTGCATTTTCTGACATTAGACGTTTCGGGTCTGTTTTGGTCATTTTTCATAAAATGACCATTTTGCCTTTGATAGGTCTTTAAAAACTTTCAGAACCCATTTTAAAACATAACTTTCTTTATGTCTCATAATATAACAAAAAACAACAACAATGGTTTTCCTTTCAATTAAATCTGTTATGTCAAAACTTTATAGTTTTGACTTGAAACTTGAAGATCTTTGCGTTTTTGCCCTTAATGTTCGTTTCTTTCATTCATTCCTTCACTAAACTTTAAATCCTTTAAAACTTAGCATCTATGATTACTCACTGTCGACAGCAGTACAGGAAACCAACGTTCCTTGGTGAAAATCTAGTTTTCACACTATTTTATAGTTTTGGCCTAATACACAAAAATCTTTACATTTTTGCCCCCCGGAACCAAAAAGACCACTTTGTACCAAAACGTTCATTTTTTTTTTGCAAGGAGTAAAACTTACAAAAGCTCCTTGGTCGAAATCTAAACATTTTATAACGTTTCTATTTCATGAAATTTTGTGCTTAAAATTTTATAAAATTTATAACTCCTCAACCGAGCAGAATTTTGACAAACTGTCCACATTGTCTTAATAGTTTCGATGAGTTCTTTCCTTAAATTCCACGTTAAGGTGGATTGGTTGATTTTCAAATCTGTTGAACTTTTACAAATATTTACAATTTAGTCCTTTTATAATTTTACAAAACTTTGTTCACAAAAGTTTTTTCCATAACTATGTTGGCAAATTTTAGACCTTACTTAGAACATAATTTGGCCTCTAAGTGTCATAACCCACCTTTTTTGGGCTGTGATAAAACACTTTTCTTGCTTACGTATTGATGAAAAACTTGAGAATACTTTTTTTTAAAAAAAAAAATATTACACATGCAGATTTAAGCAACCCTTATAATACAAGTATATACCTATTTTTACTTGAACAAACCTTTTTTTTAATACTATTTGTTAAATATTTTGGAAAGAGATTTTGTCTTACTTAAGTATACTACAACTTTCATGCTTTCAGTTTCAAAATATCTTAAAATATTAGACAGCAGAAACATAATTGCGGCGGTTTCTATACCCCGTTCTGTACATTACGTATATTCCTCCGCTAGCTCAACAGTGAATTCATTCTGACCTCTTTGTAGAAATTCCTACAGCATAAAACACTAAGTGAGCTTACGTCTAATAAGTTCAAACACGGCCCACATGCAATGTTCACTAAAATGCATGATTCAGTTATGCTTTCTTATGAATATTTTTTTATCCTTTTCATGTCTTATCTTTAGCTAGAGCCCAAGTGTTTGTACCATTACACATATACGTCTACATGACATCGAGATCTTACCATAACCTTGAACTCCCCTTGAGTCAGGGGTCAATACGCTTTTCTTATTTTTGATGGTGTAGTTACTAGTACAATTATTATGGTTATCATACCATGCATGAGGTCATATTCACATATTATATACAAAACATAAATACTCTTTTACTGTATAGTTTGCATAGGTACATATTTTATATATTTACAGGTACACATCAATATACACACATGTATAAGATATAATATATGCACAGTTACTTTTTTTTATATACTCATAGGTACACATATCAATATACACACAGGTACATAATTATATATATATATATATATATTATATTCTATACCTATAATTACATACTGTATGTGGGATTGGTACTTACTTGTCTAGACTGCCGTGCTAACCGATCTTAGTGCCTTTTTCCTAATCTTCTAGGGTCCTGTTTGGCCAATTATAACGCTATTAGCCACATTTTCACTATTTTGTCTTAGGCGTCAATACAAAACATTATTTAATCAATAGACTGGTTATATACCCATCTATAACTCTAATAATCTTGAATTTTCTTTCCCTTTTCTCATTTTACCTTATCATTTCTAATGAAAGGTGAAAATCTTATTAATAATCCTTTTTTCCTATTTAGAATGTTTTGGAGCAGTTTGATACACTTGTAGGAAAATGACGATTTTGCCCTCATTAGGCATTTCTAAAATTTTCGAGCTCGATTTTGCTATCTTAGCAAAAATTGTTGCTTATTAATTTTAAAACAATACCCTAGGGTGTTGGGTTTTATTATTTTACATCAATGCCCCATTTTAATAAAACTTTACAATTTTGCCTCTAATTTAAAAATTTTGAAAATTTTACCCTATAACTAAAATAATCTCTTTAAACTATAATTTTCTATTTTTCATAACGATCATATATGTTTAAAATACCATACCCAAAATCCTTTAACAAAATGACGTTTTTGCTCTTTAATTTTTTTTTTCAATTCTAATAAATTTTATAAAATCCATAACTCACAAATGAACGCGATTTTCAATGAACCATCCATGATTCCTAACAATATCGTCGAGATCTACAATTTTTGTGTTTTAACTTTTTCAAAATTCCCACTGCACAGGGGTATTTTTGGTCATTGTTTAAATTTGTCGAGAAAAACTTTTTCTTTGCAATTTAGTCCCTAGGTCGTTTTTTGTAAAAATCAACTCTAAAATAGTATTCTAGCCATTGTGAAGGCAGATTCAACATTTCCTGAAACCATTTTCATGCCTAAGTCACTATGCTTTTCAAAACTACCTCAAAGTTCACAAAACTACCCTTTTTGCACCCAATACCATTTTTCAACCACAACTTCAACATAAACCATAGAATTAAGAAAATCAAATCATAACTTACATAAAGAACCACATGCCTTTTTGAAACAACAAACTAAAACATAAAAGCAAATAAACTTGGCATTTTTTAAAAAAAAATTAAACTTACCAAAAGAAGGATTTTGTGAACCAAAACTTTTCAAGGGCTTCCTTGCAATTCCTAAGCACACTTTACATGAGAAATGCTTGGGTCACGTTTCCCCCTTAAACCAAGTAAAAATCCTAGAAAGACTTGAGAAAAGTTTAGGTTTTTACCTTGGTAAGTTTGAAAAACTTGAACCTTACTCTTGATCTTGACTTAAACCTTGCTTGGAAATGTGTTTTTATGAGAGATTACTTTAAACAAAATTTTGAGAGAGTGATACTTGGGCTGCTGAATATGGAGGGAGGAAAAAAAGATGTTTTGATGTTTTAAGCCTTTAATGCATCCTTATCTTGTTGCATTGTTTTAAAAAAAAATGGTGAGTTGTCAAGTAATCAAATGGGTGACTAATGTGGCTAATTGTGATTGGGCCACCTTTCATGGCATGGTGGCCCAATAAGATTCCAATGGGTGTTCACTTGATGGGCCTCAAAACTGTACACAGTATAATTTTTCACCACACAGTATTTTTCTTATACTACGATGGTAAAATCGGTGAAAAATATATTCTTAGACTGTAGAAGATATTCTACTTTGCCTTTGCTTTACTTTTAGAAGCCAAACATAGCATTTCTTATATATGTGTTTTTACTTAGCATTGTATTTATATTGCATTGGCCACTTTTTTACTGTTTTACGGCTTTGGTAGATTTTTTATCTTGTTTATATCTTAATTATTCATCCATTTATATCACAATTCTACAATTAATTGTGATATAAAATTTATTTTCTGGATATTATTTACAAATTTTTAAGTATTTAAACTGATAAAATCCGTATTTGTTAATATCTAGCAACGTAACAAATTTATAGTGGAACTTTTTATTAACACTGTATTCTATATTTTATCGTAATTTTTATAAAAAAATATGATTTATGAAGGTAAATTTATTAATCAAATCCAATTAAATATTATAGTTTATTAATGAATTTTCTCTTGGTCATTACACTAAGGCCCTTAAAAGGATATATTAATGAATTCCTTTGAAACTAGTTAAACTTTAAAAAGTTTAACAATTTTTCACTTTTTAACCACAAAACTACTTTCTTTCTTTCTTTCTTTCTGTCCTTATGATCATCAATATAAAACATAAAACAATCATGTCATAATGTCCATCTTACATGCCATAGCTCAAAACATACATCAAACACTTTGTAAGCATAATAAAATATAAACTTTCAAGTTTAAAGTTTAAAGCTTTATCTAAACTTTACCAAGCTTTTTAATCCTCCTTTGCTAAGCTCAAAACTTTGTCATGTCCTTTCCACAAAAACCATGATAAATCCCCATCAAAACCCGTCTAAATCTTCAAGAAAATCACCAAAATCCATAGGAGAAAGTTTAGGATTTTTACCTCCAAAAGTGCCAAAACTTGAATCAATACCTTTGAACTTGCTTCAAACATGATCTAGATGCTTGAAATTCATCAAAAATTTGAGAGAGAATTGTCTAGGGAGAGGTGGTATTTGGAGGAAGAAAATGAACATTTTTGGTTCCTTTCTTTGGTTCTTATTACCTTAAAACCAATGATGCATAAAGCTTGATTTGCTACTAATTTGATGACTCATCATCATGAGTCATCACTTGACATTATTTATGGTAAAAAGTTGGCTTAACTTAGCAATGTATAAGTGGGCCACCCAAGGGGGTTCGGTGGCAAAATTTCATTCATTTTGTTGTCCCATGATAGATCCCACAAAGACTTTTTACACAGTCTAAATTTATATTGACAGTATTTTCCTTATAGTATCGGTAATCTTTTCTATACAATTTATGAGGTCCCACAACCTCCCATACTTATTTCATCCACCACATAATGAAATTCCTATACGGCTTAATTTTATATAGTCTAAATTTATACTACTAGTATATTCTCTATACTGTTACGAGCTTACACAATATTCCTTACTCATTCATATCCTCCAAACAATATTATTCTTAAGCTGCAGTAACTTTAAACAGTCTAATTCCTACACTGTATTTCTTTTGCAGTGTAATTTTTATACTACATAACTTTACCAGTGTACTTCGTTACATTGCATTATTCTAATAATGTATAACTTTTTATATCATTATACAGTATTTTTCTTAAACTGTATTTTTGTCTTAGCATAATTCTTAACTTATTGCATTTTAAAGTCCGTTTGGTTCATAGATTTGAATAAAAAATTAGAATTAAAATTTAAATTTTTGTGAGAGAAAATACTGTAGCAAAATGATTCAAACTGTGATTCAAACCACGAACCAAACACACCCTTAATGTACTAAAAATGCTCGGGTGCCACAGCTGGTGGCCGAAAAATATATTATAACTCTGGTAATACTATATTATAGTGTAAAAACAAAATTTCACCAGATATTTCATCAGATTGTTGATGACCAAGGAATATAGTATTAATCTTGTAATATTGTATTATTGTATAGATACAAAAGACAATCATTAGACAAAGAAAAAGAAAAATAAAAAGCAAATGCTGTTTTTTTCCTCTAAAAAGACATTGTTTTTTCTTTTTCTTTGCAACATCATTTTCCCTTTGTCTTTTTAGATTTTTCCCTCTTACGATGTGACTCCGTACTTGTAATTCTGACACAGCAGCTACGACGATAAAGGATACCATGGCTAATTGGATCTTCGCTCACACTTAGACGATGAACAGAGGCAGGAGAGTGTGACATATAAGAATTTCTAGTGCATTAAGTGTGCAATAATTAAAGATTATGTTAAGTAAATTATATACAAATTTTGTGAGCCAAATTTTACACTAGAAAATTTGTTAAGAATTTAAGGTGTAATTTTTAGTGTCACGAGGATTATTGTTTAAATCTGATTTTTATAAAAAATCCCATAAAGGTGAAAATGAGATTTTTGAAGATTAAAAATCATGCCATAATCTTAGACATGGAAAGAATGATATGAAAATAAGATAGAAAGCTTAATTTTTGTAGAATATATTGCAACAAATTTTATGACAGAAATAGAATACAAAGAATACACAATATAAAAATCATACAGTATGAGAACAATAGTGTAAAAATTACACTAATAAAGTTATGCAATATAAGAATTATACTAATGAGGTTAAGCAATATAAAAATTACATTACATAAAGTTAAGCAGTATTTAAATTATGTTGCATCAAGTAACACAGTATAGAGATTAAATTGCATAAAACTAAGTAGTATATGAAATATACTGTGTAGATGATGTGGAAGTTTGTGGGCCATGAAACACAGTGTAGAACAAATACTGATAGTATGGGACATATACCTACAGTATAGAAACATATTGTCAATATAAATTTAGACCGTTAACAAAACTCAAGTGGGACCCACCTTCATGCCACCTTTAGGGTGGACAAAAAGCCACATCATTTCCCCAAATGCACCGATTTTAGCTCACAAAAGGAGCCAAACTAGCCTCCCATTTCATTTTCATGTAGAAGTATGAAAAAGAAAAGAAAAGAAAAAGGAAAAAAAAAAACCCCCTTTTTCTCTCCATGAAAATTGTCCCCTCCATGAGAATTATCTCAAACATCTTTCAAAACACAAGCTTCCAAATCAACTTGAAGCAAAGTCAAGTGTATGGAGGAAGATTAAAGAGTTTTCAAGGTAAAATCTCAAATTTTATCTATTGTATTCTAAGGGCCTATGTTTTGGATGGGTTTTAATGGGGTTTTTTTTACCATAGTTATGTCAAAGAAGTTTAGCCAAAATAAGGACCAAAGAGGAGGTGCAAGATCTTGAGGAAACTCTGGTAAAATTCTAAACTTTTAGCTTGAAAAGCTTATGTTTTAATGTGTACAACAAGTGTTTGTTGTAATATTTATGGATTTTAATATGTTGAACAGACTCTATGGCATGATTGGTTATGTCTATGATGATGATGATGATGATGATGATGATGGGAAGTTAAGGAAAGTAGGTTTTTGTGTTAAAAATTGAAATATTGTTAACCTTTGTTAAACTACAAAGTTTAACTAGTTTTTAAGGAGTGATGATTTTGAGGGCCTTGGTAGCTAATTTATTTTCCAAATAAGGCATAGGATCTGCCAAAATAGTAAGAGTAACAATTATTATGAACAAAGTTTTATAAAATTCTAAAAGGACTAAAATGCAAAGATTTGTAAAAATTCGATAGATTTAAAAATCAGCCAAAAAGTCTACTTTAATGTTAGAATTTTAGGAAAATTAAAATACAAAAGTTATAGAACCCATCCAGAGAGTTTAAGGAAGATTTAATCATTATGAAAAACAAAATTTTTTGGTATAAAACGATCATTTTTTGTCCCAGGGAAAAAATGTCAAGATTTTTGTGTTTTGGGCTAAAACTGTAAAACCGTGTGAATTGGATTTTCACTGAAAAATGTTGGTTTTCTATACTGCTGTGGGTAGTAAGAAACCGCAAGTTTCAAGTTTAAAAAGATTAAGAGTTTTTATCAAGTAAAGAATGAAGGACAAATGTTAAGCGTGAAAATGTCAAGAATTTTTGCATTACGAGTCAAAACTATAAAGTTTTGATAAAGTAGATTTTAACGAAAAGAAAATTGTTGTTTTATTTTCTACAACGTTACAGGAAGCAATGATAGTATTGATTAAAACAAGCTTCGAAAGTTTTCTTAGACCCGTTAAGGGCAAAATGGTCATTTGATGAAAAAAAGGCCAAAACGGACCCAAAAAGCCCTATTTAGGAAAATGCCCCTAAATGGGAATTTTTCTACACTATGTAAATAACAGGTTGGCGAAGTTAAACGAGAAGTTTAATAAAGTTATGAGATTCACAAAAAACTTATTAAAGGTAAAATCGTTGTTTTTAAGAAAAAGGATAAAATGAAGCCGAACACTCCAAGTTAGCAAAACGTCTTTAGACAAAAAATGTTTCATAATTTGCAAAGTAACAAAACCATCAAGTAAGACAGGAAAAAAGAGATGTTCAAGTTAAGTAAAAGAAAGGTAAATCGATGGTTTACAAAGTTAGCTAAAGGGAAAGTAAATTGATAGGTTACAAAGTTAAGAAAAGAAAAAATAAACCGATAGGATACAAAGTTAAGTAAAGAATGATGAATGTCTAATGTTTAAGTTCTATTATTAATCGAGTAGGTCGATAATAAGAAAGATTAGCTAATAGTTGGGTATCATTTGAACAAAACATAGAAGCTGACTAATAAAATGAAAAGGAATACAATGGGAACGCTAAGTCCAAATAAGTTTCAAATCTCATCTATGACATGAAGAAAATAATTTTTAATGCTTTGAATATGTTTAAAGTATGTTTGCATTTATTATACATAAAGCTTTAAAGATCAAGTTAAGACTTGCAATGTATTTGTAATTACTATGTCTAAAGTATTTTTGCATTGGTTATGCATTATCTTATAAAGTTTAAGTTATGATTTGCAATATGTTTACATATGTTATGTTCAATGTTTCGATGCTAAGTTATAGCATAAGATATGTTAGCATTTGATATGCTCACTAAAGTTTACAAGAAAATAAATCAAAGATGATATTAAAAGTGTTATACTAGCCTCCTTGATGTGAGGTTTACAAATAAAGTTAAAGTTATGACCTCGTTGTTTGATAGTTTTAAGTATTCTACAAAGAAAGTATCATGTTTATGTTCTCATAATTAATGATGTTGGTATAAACACTTAAGTTTACAAGATAAGAATGATGATAAGAATTTAGAGTAAGTTATGAATGACAATAAAAAACTCATAAATTGATGTTCATAAATGAGCATAAATGGAATCATGTATTATAAAATTGCTTAATCCTTTGTTATGAAATGTTTGTGAAAAACATTTTGAGAAATGTTTTACAATAAATGTTTATGAAAAAGATTTTATGAAAAATGTTTACAAGAAAAGGTTTATGAAAGTAAGTTTTAAATGATTTGTGAGATTATGTTTGAACTTATTGAGTGAAAGCTCATTACAAGTTTCTTCATGATATAGGTAATCCCACGGGAGACCAATAAGACTGGTTGAAGAGCTCGATTTCGCGGGAAGACAGATGCAAATGTTAGGTATAGATACTACTACAGTAGTTTTTTGCTGCAGAAAGAAAAAAATTTTTACTATTTTTTAAGAAAAATGTTTTAAGAAAATTTTTTAATAAATAAATATTTTTTAATAAAATTTAAGAAAAATTTTAAATGATTTTAAAGTCAAGTGTTGAGTTATATTTCAACTTTGGTTGTAACAGAAGTCATAAATATTTTTAAAGTATGTTGAAGAAAAAAATTTTATCTAGTATTTTCTTATTAAATAGGTAAGATTAAATTTTAAGAAATGACATGTAAGAAAGTTAAGTGATGGCTCGAAAAGACGAGGCGTCATAGAGATAGCCGAACTCCATCGGTGCGATTCCAGATCTTGACAAGCTCATCGTCGGAGACGAAAACCTAAAGGGAGTTGCGGATCTCTAGTGGTCATCGTCACTCAGTGCTGCAGTATTCTCGGCTTCTAAGGCGTAGATGGTGGCAACGATGAATTTAGATCTACGATCCTAGACGGTAATGATGTTCCATTGACGATAGCTTTGAGATCTACAAGCATCGTCTTCGATGCCGTTAATTGTGCATTGCAGAGGCGTCGACGATGAAAGAAAGCTCCTTTGTTGGTGCCATTGACGGCATGGGAGAGAGATGGCTAGTGAGAGATATAGAGAGAGAGCATGAGAAAAAGAGAGAGAGACCCACACACGAAAAACAAAAATTCAAGTGAAGATGTAAAATTAGAGGAGTGAATTTTAGGAAGTATAAAAATTTGTTTTAAGTGATCCGTCTTCAAATTTAGAAATGCCCATCTTCATTTATAAAAGATGTGACATTTGGTGGACTAAGGTTTTCAATATCTGTTATTTAATGTAAGTTCCCTTATAAAAATTGTGCTTTTCACTTCCCAGTGATTTAAATTTTTAGTTTTTTTGCTGTAATTTCCCAAAAAGAGGATTAAAGCTTTGTTCAAAAAAACAAAAAAAAAAAAATGTTCAGGAGCATCACGTTTTAAACGACGTCGCTTTCATCTACTGTCATCTGGGCCAAAGTTGCTCCGCCAAACTTGTCCAGGCGGATACATCTCTAATTTGTGCGATCTCACATGACGGGGAATTCTCCGGTCACTCAAATAGATCTGTTTGGTCCCCAAGGAA
>CAMOHE010043989.1:0-47569 GCA_946598075.1 Artocarpus hirsutus
TAAAACTCTATTTCTCTTTTCCAAAAGAACGAAAAAGGCAAACTCTCATACTCCTTATGCATTGGTAGCATCCTAACCTATTTTTTAGACCTTGCTAACACATTTGTAAACATTTTTGGTTTAAAAAACATATAGCTGTTGCAATGTCAGTTAATCTCTTTCCTTCCCATGACACAACAAGCAAAGCGAAAGAAAATTTAAAACTCAGAATCTGCAGAAAAACACTAAAAACACAAGTACCCAACTATACTTAATCTAAAACTAGAAAACCCAGAAGGAAAAAGTTAAAGAGAGCAAGCTCGTGGGGGCCAGTGATATCCAACAAAGGAAGAGGTATGATGAGGCCTGGATCTGTCGATAGTGAGAAAAGCCTTATGACAAGGAGATCTGGCAGGGGAAGGGAAACTGTGATGCCGAGATGTTAGAGGATGGGTAAGCGATGGAGATCTAAGTGGGTTGGAGGGGAGATAGCTTCTAATGGCTGTTGTTGTTGGAATTAATTCCAATATTATGTAGGCTAATATATTAAATAAATGTGTATTAATGCTAATAAATAAGATTAGCTTAATTAAGGTGATCTAATAAAGTATAAAGTTTAGGTTTTAAAGCATCTCATAAAGTATGGGTACAAAATTATATATAGAGACCTAAAGTCTAATTTCTATTTTTATGATGGGCTAAAATAGAAATAAGAAAAAGTTAAAATATTATAAATGGTTGTGGTCCCTGAGTCATAATGTTACATGACTTTTCTGGCATCCAACCACTAGAAAAGACAGAGAGAAAACTTCCTCTCATAGAAATTATATATTCTTGACTCAGAAGATCAAGAATCAAGAATTTATAAATTCTAATGGATTCAAGTATGCTTCCGCTATAATTCTTGATGAATTAACATAAATTTTGGGATTTGATGATGGTTTTCATCTGTAGAATTTAGTTCTCACAAATGACATCGGAGCCTCCTCATGTTGAATCATTGAGAAATATTTTCTCAACATTTTTTTCGGTTGAATATTTTTACGTTGAAAACAATTCATGATTATATATCTTTGAATTCGGGATATATATGTAAATGGTTGAATACAGTTTATACATATATATTTACGTTTTCACCGGTATGAAACCATTGTTTAATAAAACTGCCCTGTTCAATATGCCGCACGCATGCTGAGTGATTGATTATGGCTGCTGTTTATTTAATATGAATGTGTATGAATGTGAATATGCGTTTATTTAATGGCTGCCCTATTCAATATGAATGTGTATATGCGTTGTGTATGGGTTAAGTAACCCTTTGGATTACCGGCGGCATTCTCATTGCTGCCGGCAAAGAAGTCCGGCTGAGATTGTCAGGCCTCACCGGAGAGGTAGAGCCGTGGCTAAAGGCCACGGCGGTGCATGAAAACGACGGCCCATAGCAAGCAGCCGCATAAGGAGGAATTAAAAAAAAAAAGAAGAGTAAGGGGCTTTTGTTGGGTTTCGTCGGCGGCCTGCTGTTCTGTCGCCGGCGCCGGCACTCTCTAGTTACGGCCATGAAGACGCGTTGGCGAGTAGAGAGGGCGGTGAAGTTCCAGCGGTGGCAGCCTTGCCACCGCATGAAGACTCTTCCTAGGGGTCGAGACCCCTGGGCATAAGTTTTGTTCTGGGCTTTGGCCCAGAACTTACATATGGTCAACACGGGCCAAACAGGCTCGTGACCAGATGAAACCCAGGGGCTCAACCCCTGGGTGACCAGTAACAAAAAAAAAAACAAAAAGGAAGAGGAGAGGCCGCTTTTACACGGGCCTAAAGAGCCCATGAGGGCCCGTGAATAGCAAGAAACCCAAGGGCTCAACTCCTGGGTGACCCAGAATAAAAATAAAAAAAAAAGGGTAATGGGCTTGGGTCATTTTTAATTTTGGTTGGGTTTTAATACTAGGTCAAATAATAGGTTAATGAGTTGAGTTTAGGTAAAGAGCTAGATAGACTAACCTGTCCATACAGTATCTGACCCGCAGGGACCCGACTAGGTTGACTTTGACCGTTGATTTTGACCTTGACCATTGACTTTGACTTTGACTTTAACCAAAAATATTTTTTTTATTTTTTTATTTTAATTTTGGTCATTTTTGGTGCAATTTTAAATCAAATATTGGTATTTTATATGTATTTTGAAATGAATTAATTGAAGCAACATGTCACTAAAGTGATCTCTCTTGTGGAAATTAATTTATTTTAAAGTACAAATGGTTGTGTTCATGTAACGTATGTGAATATTGACCGGCCCAAAGGAAGGTTAATATTTAACATAATTGCATGTACACCTGTGGTAATAAACATGTGATGATTATCTGGTTTTACATGTGAATAATAAATCGGCCTAAAGGAAGATTTATTGTTTGACATGTACTTATTATCAATGTTTGATTACTATACCAAGAGTATCACTTACAAATTAATATTTTTGTCCAAAGACTAAATATTAATGTTGTGCTAGGTATCTTGTAATGGGCCCTACCATTATTTGAATTTACTTAAGTGTGATATGAAACTTATGTGAGCTTCTTGGTTTGCTGTTTTGTTGTTTTGTTCTCTATTCAATTGCAAGTTCTGCTTCTAATATTTCTGCTAGCATCAATACAATTCCCATGCTTAATGGCACAAACTTCAAGGCATGGCAAGAGAACATTATGATTGTTCTCGAAGTCATGGATTTAGACCTTGCATTGAGGGTTGAACGACCTCTTGACCTTATAGATAATAGTTCTCTTGATGAAAAGAGGGACATGGAAAGGTGGGAATGTTTGAATCGCATGAGTCTAATGATCATGAAGCGTGCTATTCCATAAACTTTCAGGGGCACTATGTCCAAAAAGGTTACTACAGCCAAAGGTTTTCTTGAGGAAATTGAGAAGAGGTTTGCCAAGAACAAAAAAGCTGAAACAAGTACGCTTTTGGCAAACCTTATTTCAATGAGGTATAAAGGAAAAGAAAACATAAGGGAGTACATCATGGAGATGTCTCATCTTGCTGCGAAACTAAAGGAACTTAAGTTAGAGCTGTCTAAGGACATACCCATGTATTTAGTTATGATATCTCTTCCTGCACAGTTCAGTGAATTTAAGATGAGCTACAACTGTCAAAAGGACAAATGGTCCTTTAATGAGCTCGTCTCATATTGTGTGCAAGAAGAGGAAAGACTAAAGCAAGAGAAGGCAGAGAGTGCTCATTTGGCTACAAACTCTAAAGACAAGAAAAAGAAAAGGAAGAAAGGCAAGGAAGTAGCAGGTGCAGCACCATAAAAGAAACAACGAAAGGGACAGGGTGATGATTTTACCTATTTCGTCTGTGGAGGTAATGGGCACAAGAAAAAGCAGTGTACCAATTATCACGCATGGCGTGCAAAGAAATGTATGCTTCTTAATCTAGTTTATTCTAAGGTTAATTTAACTTCGGTATCAAGACACACTTGGTGGATAGATTCCTGTGTTACTACTCACATAAGTGTGTCTATGCAGGGTTGCTTAAGCTGCCGAAAGCCAAGTGATGGTGAAAGATACATCTATGTGGGCGATGGCAAATCAGTGGAAGTTAAGGCAATAGGAACATTTAGGTTATTATTAAAGACTGGATTTTATTTGGATTTGAATGAGACTTATGTTGTACCGTCGTTTAGATAGAATTTGGTTTCTATTTCTGTATTGGACAAATTTGGTTATTCTTGTTCATTTGGAAATAGTAAATTTAGTCTTTTTCAAAATTCAAAAGTTATTGGTTCTGGTTCTTTATCTATTTATGATAACCTTTATTTAATTGATACGGTTACCTCATTTAATGAAACCTTGCATATAAGTACACGTGGTGTAAAACAAAAATTAACTAATCAAAATTTTGCTTCATTATGGTACAAGAGAATAGGTCATATCTCCAAGCGGAGAATAGAGAGACTCATGTCTGACGGGATTCTTGATCCCCTTGATTTTACAGATTTTGAAATTTGTGTTAATTGCATAAAGGGAAAACAGACAAACATAAAGAGATTAGATGCCAACAGAGCTTCAGATGTCTTAGAACTAATTCATACGTTTATTTGTGGGCCATTCCCTATGGCTTCTTGGAATGGTCAACAATATTTTATTACGTTCATAGATGATTTCACACGATATGGCTACCTGTATCTCATTCATGAGAAGTCCCAGTCACTGGATGTGTTTAAGAATTATAAGGCTGAAGTTGAGAACCAACTCAGCAAAAGGATTAAAAGCGTCAGATCTGACCGTGGTGGAGAATACTATGACAGATATGACGGATCAGGTGAACAACGCCCATGACCGTTTGCTAAGTTCCTAGAGGAGTGCGGTATCGTCCCACAGTACACCATGCCAGGATCACCTAACATGAATGATGTTGCTGAAAGGCAAAACAGAACACTTAACGACATGGTGAGGAGTATGATTAGTCACTCTACCTTGCCAGAATCTCTCTGGAGAGAAGCCTTAAAGGCTGCAGCTTATATACTCAACAGAGTTCTAACTAAAACAACTGCCAAAACCCCTTATGGGCTTTGGACAGGCAAGAAGCCTAGTTTGAAGCACTTGCACATTTGGGGTTGTCCAGCTAAGACAAGGCCTTATAGGCTTAATGAAAAGAAACTGGACTCAAGGACGGTGAGTTGTTATTTTATTGGATACTCTAAGAGGTTAAGGGGTTACAAAATTTATGATCCCACAACTAAGTCGATTTTCGATACGGGAACTGCTCGGTTCTTTGAGGATGTCTTGTTTGCGGGGGGAGATAGGGTGAAGGACTTTGTCTTTGAAGAGGAATATGTTGATATTCCCACAGCTGTTATTGACATTGATCAGGTTCCTATTCCTAACATTGTTCAAGAAGTAGATCCAAATCAAGACCATGTCGGAGAACCTCCCATTCCAGAAATTGTTCTAGAAGAACAAACTCTTCCACCTCAAGAACCTATGCCATTAAGAAGATCCACTAGAGAAAGGAGAAGTGTGATTCTTGATGATTACATCATATTTCTCCAAGGACATAAGGTTGACATTGGAGTGGTGGAAGATGATCCAATCAGCTTCCGTCAAGCCATGGAAAGTTCTAAATCTCAAGAGTGGATTGATGCCATGATTGAGGAGATAAAGCCCATGAAAGACAATAATGTTTGGGATCTTGTCCCATTGCCTGAAGGTGCGAAACACATTGGTTGCAAATAGATATCTAAGACCAAGAAGGATTCGAAGGGCAATGTGGAGAGATATAAGGCTTGTCTTGTTGCAAAGGGCTTTACTCAAAAGGAAGGCATCGACTATAAAGAGACTTTCTGTCCAGTTTCTTCGAAAGACTCTTTTAGGACTATAATGACATTGGTAGCACATTTTGATCTTGAGCTTCATCAGATGGATGTTAAAACTGCGTTTCTCAATGGCGACATTGATGAGACAGTTTATATGGTGCAACCAGAGAACTTTGTGTCAGGAGATGCAAAGAAGATGGTTTGCAAATTAAAGAAATCCATCTATGGGTTTAAGCAGGCGTCTCGTCAGTGGTATTACAAATTTCATCAGGTTATCATCTCATTTGGTTTTGCAATGAATATGGTCGATGATTGTATATACCATAAGTTTAGTGGGAGTAAGTATATTTTCTTAGTTTTATATGTCAATGACATATTACTTGCCAGCAACGATATAAGCTTATTGTACGAAACCAAGAGATTTCTATCAAAGAAATTTGAGATGAAGAATCTTGGGGAAGCCTCTTTTGTATTAGGCATACAGATACACCGAGATCGCTCTCGGGGTATACTTGGATTATCACAAAAGAGTTATATCGAGAAGGTAATTAAGAGATTTGGCATGTAGAATTGTAAACCAGGTGACACCCTTGTTGCTAAGGGAGACAGGTTTAGTCTCAATCAATGCCCTAAGAATGATTTTGAGGTTAAGGAAATGCAGAAGATTTCTTATGCGTCAGCAGTAGGGAGTCTAGTGTATGCTTAGATTTGTAAGCGTCTGGATATTGCGTACGTTACAGGGATGTTAGGCAGATACTTAAGTAATCCAGGGATAGATCATTGGAAAGTAACCAAACGAGTCATGCGTTATTTATAGAGAACGAAGGATTACATGCTCACATATAGAAGATTGGATCAGTTGGAGATCATTGGGTATTCAGATTTTGATTTTGCTGGGTGCCAAGACAGTCGGAGATCCACATCGGGCTATATCTACCTGCTTGTTAGAGGAGCTATATCTTAGAAAAGTGCTAAGCAGACACTAATAGCTTCCTCTACTATGGTAGCAGAGTTTATAGCGTGTTATGAGGCATCCAACCATGGGATATGGCTACAGAATTTTGTCACTAGGTTGCAAATTATGGATGGATTTGAAAGACCACTTAAGATATTTTATGACAATAAGTCAGCAGTGCTATATTCCAATAACAACAGGAGCTCAACAAAGTCGAAGCATATAGACATTAAGTTTCTCGTTATTAAAGAAAGAGTACAGAGTGGTCAGGTGTCTATAGAGCATATTAGGACAAACTTTATGGTTGCGGATCCACTTACGAAAAGAGTACCACCCAAGGTCTTTCATGAACACACTACTCAAATGGTTGTTGTATCTCTTGAGGATACGTCATTTTAGTGGGAGTTAGTATTTTAGATGCTTTCTTGTTGTAGACACATTTTATGGCTATTTTCTACAGAAATAAAGTTTACAGCTTGTTTTCACTCTGTATATATTTGATTTGATCTCACTAAATAATAAGGATGGACCAGTAGAAAATAAGCATGTTAAGATCACATTGCATGAAATTTCCTTGCTACACATCCACACTTGATCCATGTCGTTCTTTATATTAATATACATGACCATTGATGGGTTTAGTTACGTTGAATGTAACGAAGACTGCTTTGATTCTATATTGATATGATTGATGGACCGGATTGATTGGAGATGCTTTTGGTAATGATAGCACAACTCATGAGCTCATAAGGTATAATTCACATTTATAAAGTTTCATATATAGCCCAAGTAGGAAATTGTTGGAATTAATTTCAATAATATGTGGGCTAATATATTAAACAAATGTGTATTAATGCTATCAAATAATATTAGCCTAATTAGAGTGATCTAATAAAGTAAAAAGTTTTGGGTTTTAAAGCATCTCATAAAGTGTGGGTATAAAATTATGTGTAGAGACCTAAAGTCTAATTTCTATTTTTATGATGGGCCAAAATAGAAATAAGAAAAAGTTAAAATATTATAAATGGTTGTGGTCCCTGAGTCAGAACGTTACGTGACTTTTCTGGCATCCCATCACTGGAAAAGACAGAGAGAAAACTTTCTCTCACAGAAATCATACATTCTTGACTCAGAAAATCAAGAACAAAAAATTCAACTATTTTAATGGCTTCAAGTATGCTTCCGCTATAATTCTTGATTGATTAACATGAGTCTTAGGATTTGATGATGGTTTTCATCAGTAGAATTTAGTTCCCACAGTTGTGTGTTAGTTTTCTTTTTTTTTTTTTATTTAATTCTATTCTTTAAAAAAAAAAAACAACAAATTCCCTTGAAAGGAGTTGCGTGATCCATATATATTGTTTTTTTCTTTTTTTTTTTAATTTTTTATTTTGTGCATATATTGTTTTGTTTTGTTTCTCTCACCTTATTTCTCTTTTCACATCCGCCATGTTATTTATTATTATTTTAATATCTTTATTCTCTCTAATTTTTTTATTGAAATGTAAGGAGGAACTAACATAAATGAGGATAAGATGGTTTCACATCTGCCTGTATGTCACAAATCCACATAATATAGCCAAGGAAAGAATTGTTACTGTTTACGACAAAACTAAACTTAAACTGTGTTATCAAACAAAACAATATATGTATGAAACGAAAAACAAAACAAATGTAACCCCTTGAACTTTTCGTGGTTGGAAAATCAGTTCCTTAAAAAAAATTGACAATTGACTTCCTAAACTTCAAAATGTGCTGCATTAATAGTCAAATTGATAACTCCATTTTTTTTTTCTCTATAGAAGTTGCATGTGCATTGCATGTGGACATCAAATGAGTGGCAAAACTAGGAAACCAATTGCTCTTTCCCATCCTTCAAAAAAGAGAAAAGAAAAATTTTTGAAGTTTTTTGCCTCCATTTGAATCTAAGCCCATTTGGTTCACGAGTTTGAATAGAAATTTAAATTTTTACAAGAAAAAATAATATAATAAAATGGTTCAAAATGTGTTTCGAATGTAGAGACAAACGGGCCAATTTCTTCTCTTTCAAATTCCATCCAAATAAACTAAGAAACACACAATTCATGACATTCATGCATTCCTAGATAAAAGATCTTAAAATTCCATTTCTCTTTTCCAAAAGAACAAAAAGACAAACTTCCACACTCCTCGTTATGCATTGGTAGCATCCAAACCCATTGTTTGGACCTTGGTAACATATTTGTCAACATTTTTTATTTAAAAAACATATAGTTGTTGCAATGTCATATGATCTCCTTTCTTCCCATGACACAGCAAGATAAGCAAAAGAAAATTCAAAACTCATATTCTATAAAGAAACACTAACATCTTAGAATACAACAATACTTAATCTAAAGAGCAACTTATAAGAATGCCTCTAAGTGCGCCACCTTATTTAAAATACCCTCCAACAAACCACTTATTAAAACTACATCTTTATTAGAAATTGAGGATTTATTAAAAGACTAAGTTATCCTTCCTCTTACTTACACATGGGAATGCCAAAATTAAACTCGTCAGGTTCCATCCTAGAACCCACCAGCTTCTAAACCCATCAAATTCTAAACCCGCCTCCAATCGCAAGAACGGTGTGTCAGATTGTAACCTACTATGTTCCAATTTAGAATCGACTAGATTCTAATATTTTTCTAAAATAAAAAAGCACCAACTGCTTTTGGTTGTCAACTCAAGTGTCGGGTTGTAACTTGTTACGTTTCAACTTGAAACCTATCATATTATAATATATTTTTTTAAATCTATCATTTTTGTCTTGAAACACAACTAAACCCATCGGTTCCATCCCCGAACTAATCGAAATTCACCAGATGCCGTCCTAAAACTAGTTGGAACTGTAATAAACCATTATAGCAAAAAAAAAAAGATTTACAAACTTTGCATAAATAACAATCAGATCGTGAAAAAAAACGAACTTGTCGTCGGCATGGCACCAGATCTGGAATGGAGACTCATTGTTGTCAGTCGATCTGTAGATCTTCAAGTGTTAGACAAATCAAGCAGATCCGACGGAGTTCAACCCGCAACAACGATTCCCATAGGAAAAGATGTCGACGAGAAATCGCTCACCGAGAATGCCATGAAATCATTGTCCATTGTGTGGACTTGCACTAAAGGGAGGTCGATGATAAGCAAGGAACCGCGGTGCGTGGCAACGGCGGTGGAGAGACTGATGAAAGTGTCGATAGCGACGAAGGAGGATGCAGTGGCGGTGACATGTAGCGTGTGCTGCATGTTCGGAGTGAGGAAAATGAAGGAGACGGTGGTCAGGAACAATGGCGTGGTAAAGATTCTACTGGTGATGCAAAGATCTCCGACGGAGAAAAAAGAGTCGCCGGAGAAAAGAGAGACACCGTGGAGATGAGACGCCAGAGAAGGAAGAAAGATAGGGAGATCTGGTAGACAGAGAAGGGCAAATCGGTAGAGAGAGATTTTTTATCAGATCTGGATTTGCTTTGGGGTCGGGTAATTATATAAAATCAAGGGCAAAACAGTAGATTGTAAAATAGAATTATAAAAAAAGGAAGAAAGAGGTTAGTTATATAAGCAGGAAAAAAAAGGAATTTTTAATAAAGGGCGTTATGTGAGGGCATTCTATTATTTTTCTCTAATCTAAAAGTAGAAAACCCAAAAACAAAAAAGTTAAATAGAGCAAGCACGTGGGCCCGGGTGACATCTAGTGAAGGAAGGTATATGACGAGGCCTAGATCTGTCGATAGTATGAAGAGTCTAGCGACATGGAGATCTGGTGAGGGGAAGGGAAATTATGATGACGAGATGTTGGAGGATGGGTAGGCGATAGAGATCTACTTAGGTTGGTGGGGAGATAGCGTCTAATGGCTACTCTATGTTGATTTTTTTTTTTTTTTTAATTTTGTTCTTTGAAAAGACAACAAATGCTCTTGAGAGGAGGTCACGTGATCCTCGTGAGGCAAAAATCGTTTGCAATTTGACATACATTATAAATTGGGCCATTGATACAATACATTGTATACTTTAAGGAGTTAATTCCCAATTTTTTTTAGGGACTGGTTTTCAACTATAAAAAGTTCAAGGAGTAACGTTGGAAGAAAGCCAAAACGTAAAAGATAAATTGTAGTGAATAACAAAGAAAATTTAATGTAGCTCCATATAATTCCTTCTGGAATAGTCATTTCAAGGTGAAAATTAAGATTTGTTATAAATTTGAAAATAACAAGGATTTTTTTTAAATGACATGGATTAATGCATTAGGAGTTACTGATTTGAATATACCATATATAGGTGTGTAGAGAGAAAAAAGATGTATCATAAATTACTATTTAATAAGAAAAATAGTTATGTAATTAGTTTAATTATAGATGTCCTTTAAATTTTTTTGTAATAAGAAAATTTATTTAAAAAATGTGTAAATAATCATGGAAAAATATGGTTGTAAATAAAATCACCTTTGAAAAAATAAAGCTCTTCCTTTTTATTTAAAAGGAAAAATTAAAGAGAACCTTTTTTTTTTTTTTGGGAAAAGGGCATCGTACCTGCAATTTTCTAGACAAAGAATATAAAATAAAAAATAAAAAAGAATAAGTGTTCACGTGGCTATGTCCAACTCAAGGCACCGAGTTCCCCCAACGACTGCCAACAATGTCAAACAAGATAAGAAAACCTTGAAAAAAAAAAAACTCGTATGTTTCACAAAAAAAAAAAAAAAACAGCCAACAGCATCATCCACGTGGCAGAGAACGAAAGTCTCCACTATTCCGATCCTACTTGGCGCATTTCTACAGGTCCTTCACACAACATTTTGTTACTTTATCTTCCTTCTCGTACTTTTTTCCGCCTCCGCTAACAGAAAAGCCGCAAGAAGCGCATTTTTACGGGAGACTTTTCTACAATTTGTTTTTGACTTTGAGCCTAAAAATTGTTTTTAAAAATGGTTAAATCAATTAAAAAGTTTTAAGATTTTATTTTTTAAAAATACTTTCTATCAAAATTAGAAAATAAAGCAATTATTTTTAAAAAAATATTTTTAAAATAAATTTATTATTTATACTAAAACATTCATAATATATTATAATATAATATTTTTTTATTATTTAAAAATAATTAAAACCATATTCATCTGTTAAATTTTTTTAAAAATATAATTTTAGATATTTACTAAAAGTTATAACTTTTCATCCTTTTTTTTCTATTATCTATTAGTTGGTACAATAAGAAGTCGTGCCAAGCCGGCTTATTGTCGATTTGAAAAGCCAATAATTCCTCCCTATGGAAACCCTAATCTGATTTCCCAATCAATCCGTTGAGAAAATCGTCGTCAATCTGATCGATTCTCGGGAAAATCAGAGAAAAAAAAAAAGGAAATTGAAGCCTTGAATTGGATCAGTTTCGTAAAATTTGGTGGTCGATCTCGGGATCGGAGGCGTTTGATGAACCGGGAGTAAAGAGAGAGAGAGAGAGCGGAGAGGACCCGAGAAAGGCCGCCGATCGGACGGAGGCAAATCATGTCTGCCATAGTGTGCGGGAAGAGATCCATATTCGAAGACCTTCCGGCGACGCCTCAAGTTTCAAAGAGAATCCGCTTTTCTTCTTCGTCTCCTTCTTCTTCGCCCGTACGGTTCTCTCCTCCGAAGTCGTCGTCGTCGTTTTATAATCCGTTTGGGACTCGTTCGAACCCGATCGATTATCTCAGGGAGATCTTCCCGGACATGGACCCACAGGTTGGCCTTGCAATTTTCTTTTTTTAAATGTTTTTGTTTTAATTTGTTGGTTTTGATATGTGTTTTTGCTCTCGCGATAATTCCATCATGCGGTTAATCAATTATGTTTGATAAAAAGAAAAAATGAACTTGCTTTTTTATTTGGGAAGTCACCATGTTTGTTGAAGTATTACCCTTTTTGTTCAATAAGTCTTGTTATTTTATTTTTTGTTCTAAATTAATCTTTTCTTTTTTTTTTTTTAATTTCCAGAATTTAATTTAAGTTTTGTATTGGGTTATTGTTGATGAGGATTGCGAAATTAACTGAGCAGTCTAATTGTTTATAGTTAGGAAGCTTCATGATTTGTGATCCTATTTTGGTATTCATGGTGGAAACTATATTTATCAGTATTTTCAATGGATGATATATGTATTCTAAAATTTATATGAATAGTTTCTGATATTTGGAGATTATTATCCCAGCTTCTGGAGAGAGCACTTGCAGAATGTGGCGATGATTTGGATTCGGCTATTAGAAGTTTGAATGAACTTCGACTAGGGTCTGCTGACCAAAATCCAGGTTCAGCTGCTGCAGGCATATCGGACGTAGCGGGGGAGGGAAATGTTGAAATGCAATCACAAGGTTTGTATAAAGAACCTTCTTGAACTGAATTGGTTATCTTTAGGTGATGTTTATATGGGGTATTTCCCAGGCTATGAATATTGTAATTGTTTTGCATGAAGATATGTTTTTCTATGAGTTTTGGCATTTTAGGTAAAGCTATGTATAAGACGTATTTTCAGAACCAATTGAATGACCGTAATGAAAGAGCCACAAGGAAAAGTAAATTGGTCGTGCAAGTGATTGTTGGAGAAAAGCGAAGGGACCTTTTTCTAGAAAATGACTTATGGATCTTTGCATCTTGTTGCCTTCTTATCTGTGATAAATAATTAGCTACGAGTGTTGATTGATTTAATTTTTACGACCGCTTCTTTTCCTCCAAAAGACAATGCCAAGATAAATGTCTTCTTAGCGTATTACCAGTCAGATCAAACAACAACCAAGGCCACTGCTATTAATCGAATGATAGCAATTTTTTCTTCCATGTGCAGGGACAACTAACGGAGAGGCTCCAGTTGTTGAGGAGAATCATCGACAAGATGGTGCAGATTGGGTGGAGCTATTTGTTAGAGAGATGATGAGTGCCGCGGACATGGATGATGCCAAAGCCCGTGTTTCAAGAGTGCTTGAGGTTTTGGAGAAGTCCATCCATGCACGTGCAAGTGCAGATGCAGCGCAAAGCTTCGTCCGGGTATACTTTGTTTGGAGTTTTATTTTCTTCTGTATGCAGAATTCTTGGTAGTAGTAGAGATGACACGGGCCATGGAGGAATAAAATTTGACGGTGTCTTCTGTTTGCTTGTTTTCAATTGCTTTGTTGTAGGAAAACGTAATGCTCAAGGAGCAAATGGAAGCACTTATTCAGGAAAATACAATTCTAAAGCGAGCCGTGTCCATTCAGCACGAACGTCAAAAAGAGTATGAAGATAGGAACCAGGAGCTACAGCAATTGAAGCAGCTGGTGTCTCAGTACCAAGACCAGTTGCGGACATTGGAGGTTGAACTGATCATCCCCGAAAGCATTTTATTGTCTATGCTAATTGGTTTCAATTTGTCTACTGATGCTTCCTATCGTGTAGCTTGATCCCTACTAACCGTTTGAATGTTTACCGTATCAGGTTAACAACTATGCACTTACACTGCACCTGAAGCAGGCTCAGCAAAGCAGCTCGATCCCGGGGCATTTTCACCCCGATGTTTTCTGATGTTATTTGAAATATGATTCTTTGGATAAGCAGTGCAATTTACGCCTTTAACTATTGTGAGTAAGTGTGTAACGATACGAAGGCGCCCCAGTTTATAACCTATGTGTTGTTTGGGGCCGCATCTGGTCATCTGGAGGTCTGTGCTTTTGGGTGCAAAAATCTAAGCAAGGACCAAAGAAACTTTCAGCTGCATTTGAGCACAGTGGCATGGATTTATTTGTTTGGCCATTTTTCCATCTCGGCACTTGATCTTGACTAAATTTATTAATACTCATTGGTGATCGATTGTAACGCAAGTTGAAAGATATAATTTGGATTTCAGCACTTAATAAAATCTATAAATCTCTGCTTGAAGATTACCGCCATTGTCGGTTTATGAGTCACTTTTGACTCATTGCCACCCTTACAATCACAATCTTACCGTCTTGCAAGATGTCTCGTTAACTTTGTAGATTTTCAAACGAAAAAGATAAAGGGCAATTGTTTGTCATTTTAACATTTATCGTAATGATCATAACTTGATTTTATTAGAAGGTGCAGAATTCGAATTCCTCTCTTATGTTAAAAAAACAAAATTGCACGTCAATTTTCAAAAAGTCAGTCCGGAGGGATTTGCTATTCTTAGCGTTTAAGAAACCCTCTTTTGGGCTGTAGCTTTATGCACTTCTTGTCTGAACCGTAACTACAAGAATTATTGAGAACAAAAGTCAACATGGTCCATATGCTTTTCTTCTGTGATAAACTTGTGGTTGCTTGTTTATCAAACTCACGGCATATAGGAATAAGAGAACCGATTTTCTTATGTCCGAAGGGTCTCAACCTTTTCCCATTTTGGAAGCAACTTTTGCAATAAACCTTTATGTGAAGTGCCTAGTCATGGGAAGGTATTGCTTCAATATGAATGACATTGTATTCTAAACTTTTAATTAGTAATATAGTTGAAGTACATAAACGGTCCACTGCACCCCTTGATTTTCCCTTTTGGTCCCTTGACAAAAACTAAAAGCACCAACAACGAGATAAGATCCTTTTTTAAGTCTTATTTAACGGTTGAGATTTGATTTGTACATACATTTCAAGAAAGTGAAATATATTGGAACCTTATTCTCACATACACGCACATATATAATATTTATAAATATATATATTCCAAGTATTTATTTTTCCTTTTCTAAGAAAAAGATTCAGTCTATTTGTCGACAAAATTTGCCATTGCAAAAACAACATTAGCTCTCTATAAGAGACTTGTGTTGTAAGTACAAGTGGAGCTCCAACAAACCAATGAGGTAGTTGTCCCGACCAACATGAATACTACGTATGAGGCCAACTTGTGAAGAACTAAAATGATAATTTTATATTACGATGTTTTGTGCAGTTTTATAACTCTGTATAGTTAGATATTTATAATATGTTTTAGAGAGCGGTTGAAACTGAAAATACTACTTTGAAAATGGTAGTATGTAAGAGTTTTACATTGTAGTAATTTTTCCTTTTTTATTTTAGTTGTTGAGAGTTTTACTTTGTTTGTTGGTTGGAACTGAGATGTCAAATAGAGGCTCTTTTCATCCTTGAAATTATTCGACAACAGAGTTCGTTGAGGTTTTTAAAATAAAAGTTCAAATTATTCAAATTATTCATATTTTTAGTACAAAATAAGTGTAAAAAAATAAGCTTTAAAAATTTCAAAAAGGAAAAACTTATAGCCCTCTCAAAGGTTTGATGATTAAAATCTCTAGATAAGATTAGGAATTGCATAATTGCAACAATTAAAACAAATAATATTGGTGTCTTATTACCAAGAGCAGTTGAGAATTCGTGAACCCAGCAATCTTTAATTCGTATCTATGATGATTAAGGTTTTGAATTGGTTGATGTTTTCAAGCCATGTTTCATGGTGGTTATTCAGTTGGGTCTCCACTAATTGATCTTACATTACCATATCAGGTTAATTAATTAATTTAGTCAGTTCAAGGTAGTTTTCACCCCTCTAGTTTTCTGGTAGCTTGGAATTTGCTTCATTTTGTACAATTTATAAACTTGAGCATGCATATTTCAGGCGAAGGAGAAATAGAAAATGAAAGTGTGTTTCCTTTTCCATCTCGTGATGTGTTTAGTTGTAAAAATGATTCGGTAAGATCCACACAATCTTGTGATTTTAAGAGCGTTTGGTTTTGTTCTTGAAATGTTGTCTTTCATTTTCAAAAGCACAAAAATAAAAATGATTCTAAAAACATGTTTGTTTAGAATTTTGTGAAAAATAAAAATAATTTTTCAAAAACAACCAAAATTTCTGTGGCTTTTGAAAACAGAAAAAGTCGTTTTCAAAATTTTCCATTGCTCTCAACTAGGCCCCTTTTTTCCCACTCCCTCTATCTTAGACCAAGAGACCCACCCTCGTCGGTATTATTTTTCAATTTTACTATTTTTAAAAAAAAGTTTGAAACATACCATTTCTAATGAATATAAAGATGCTATTATTTTCAAATATTTTGGTTATGGTTAGGCTATCTAAGGGTATTTTAGCCTTTTTAGCTAAGAGAATTGCTACGAATCAAAAGGAAAAAAAAGTGGTAGAAAATAGTATTGGTAATAAAAGAGTGTGTACTGCCCAATTTACTCAAAAAGAATATAAAATGAACGCATAGTTACTTGTATACCCTTATCAAGCCAACGATGATCTAATTTTGCACAAGGACATTTTAGTAGTTAAGTTAATAGTGTTACCATTTTTTAAGAAGTTAATACGGAAAAGAAAATGGCATTTTTTTTCTAATTCCACACCCGAATACACAAATAAAAGCTAGCTTGAAAGTGAAATAATCATTCTTATCATTATTCGTTTACTTTCATTTCTACTTTCATTAGTTATTGTTTTCATTACACTGGGAAGCATGCTCTTTTTAAGGACGTTTGTAATTGTTGCAACGTTATTATGTAAACATTGATGAATCATAGAAAGGAACTTGTTAGACTCAATTGGGTAAACTTGAGCTATGAAATTGAGCCAGAGCTCGCATAAAAATGTGCTAGAGTATGCTATAAAGATCTGTAGTTTTAAACAAATATTAAAAAAGTACTCATTATGGAGATAAATAAAAGAGAGGACGAGAGAAATGTCATATTTTTAAAACTTTTCGAAGTAGATATGAGGTTTTGAAAATATTTATAGTAGATGTCAGATTTTACAATGTGAACAACTTATTTATTATGTAAATAAGAAAAATTAACATTATAAACAAGAAGATTAATATATTATTTATACTGTAAATCTATTTATTATGTAAATAAAAACTATTTACACCATAAACAAAAAAGGAGATAAATTATTTACGTCATAAATTTGACATTTACTATAAATTTTTTCAAAAACTTGACATTTACTACAATTTGTTTTTGAAAAAAATAACATTTTCTACAATTTTGTAAGTGGAGTGCCGGGGATAAATAAGTAGATAAGAATCCTAATTTATTAATAAAGATATATTTTAGTAAATTTGAATAACGATAACAGAAGTAGTTGTACAAAAGTAATATTTGATCTGCTTCTAATATTCTGCTGTTGGAAATCACACTAATCTAAAAATAAACACCGTACTTTCTTACAATGTTTTTAAAAATCTAAAAGCACCTCCAAAAGCAAATGTTTAATGGCCCATAGCTTCCCTAAAAAGATATATTAAGCCCCCACTTGAATGAATCCACCTATTTTGCATGTTGTACTTAATGTGATTATTTTATGTACTCCAAGCATATTTTTATTGAAGATATAATATAGCTATAAAATAAGTGAGAGTTGGCTTTTTTGCACTATTCGAAAAGTGGGTGAAGTTTTGTCTTTTTGTGGATTTTCTTTTGCTTTTTTTATTTTCTATTTTAACCCCAAAAATCTTGTAAAGTCTAATTCTTTATTTCTAAGCGTGCCTCATCAAAATAAGTTTTTCAACAATGTGCTCTATTGAAAAACTTTTATCAAAAGCGCCCTCTACTTATATATATTTTTTGTCCTTTAAATATATGTATATTTCATATGTATCACTTATAAGTACTTATTTACTTAAAACATTTCATATTTTTTTTTTATTTCAACACTCTCAAATACTATTCTTTCATATACAATCTGAACTAGTTTTTTTCTCTTTTTGCCTCTGTTAATTTTTGTCCAGTAATATAAAATAGAGTTTCACTTTATTACAGTCTATTTCTTTTGTTGTTGTTGCTTTTTTTGGCTAGAGTTTTTGTTTTCTTCTTAACCCTTTTTATCCTTTTTTGTTTTCTTCGCTAGAATATTATTATTTTAAAATGCATTTCATAGAAATTTTTTCCTCTAATTTTTTCGTGTTGAAATAATTTCTTTCAAGTGTGTTGCCACTAACGTATAATTTTATTCTTAAATTCTAACCACCATTTACTAATTGTGATATAGTATTTGTTACTTTTATAATCAAAGTATTCATGTGTTATTCAAACTACAAAATTACGATTTCTTTTTAATGAAATTAAAAAAAATTACGTTTAAATAAAATCTATAAACAAGAAATTAAAACTTGAATAATTTAGAATAAAAAGAACATAAATAATATTTACATGGAATTCACACGATAATTTAGAATTGAAAAACATATATATTTACATGAAGCACGTGGTTTCTTTATTAAAAAAAAGAAGCACGTGGTTTCAAGTAGTATTATTATATGTCCAGGTCAGTAATTTTTTTTTTTTAATGAAAACTACTAAACTCATTCAATTGCTACCGTTACTCTTCAATTCGAGTTTTGAAGCAATCGTAACTTTAATTATAGGCGTTTATCCTACTTTCCTTTACATTACATGTGGTCATGTTATAGACATAAACGATTATATATTTAGAAGACAAGAGAAACCCCTATTTTATTTAATAGTCTTCTTTAAAACTAATGACTTTCTCTGGAGAGCTTTGTCATGAAAGGTATTACTGTTTGTTTTCTAAAACATTTTTGGAGAAAATAAGCGGAAACGTGGTAAATGTACAGAATGTAATACAATGCTATAGGGTATATTAATTTGATGCTTAAGAAATATATATACAATTTATGTTTACCTAGTTTAAGCAATTAGGTCGAAAGAAAACATCTTTACAAGAAAAATGTTCTCTTTACAAAACCACCATCTTCCTCACTTAGTCATCAGCATCGAACGGACATATGTGTGGGCGTAGGAGAAATTAGGGATTACTAAACATCATTGTTCTCTCTTGTCTCCCACTGATCTCAACACATAAGCAAAGGGAGATTGAGAATGGATCAAGAACTCTTCTTCTCTTTTCTTTCTTTGTATACGTCTACCTCAGGGATCTCTAGCAGAGCTTTCGTAATCTAATTAAGAAAAAGAGACTCAATTAATTGTGAAAGCTTCATTTATTTTAATTTTAAATATCAATATTTTATTAAAATAAAAGAGATAAGTTTTCCTTTCTTTATTTGCACGTGGTGTTACACAGAGAGAGTCTCTTTATGCTTGTGGCACAAATATCTAGAAAAGGAAGGTATACTGCTTGTTACCCAATTTGATTTTATTCACATAATTCAAATTTCTAAATTGGTATAAATCACATTAATAAAAAAAAAATTGCTAGAAACAAAAAACTAAGTGAACAAGTCTTGGATTGCAGAAGCAACCTTTCCTTATGCCCACATAGTGGGTGGGACGTGCTTTGTGTCATCTAAGATTAATTATTATCTATTGTTATTAAATAATTATATTTAATTATATTATTTAATAATTTGTTTTGATTAATATTTAATTTATAATTACATAATTTTAAACTAATTAATTCATTTCCACTTGTCTAAACAATGTTTTCAAGAATGGCACGGGACTGATGGATCTATAATTTCAAGCTCTAATCAAACAATATATTAATTAAACTCTTTAATTTATATATGAATCTTATTGATTCCAATATTACTCCATTAAAAACTTAAAATTGCATTTTTAAAATTATAGACATAATTACTCATATTTTAATATTGTCTATTTGATATAGTCATTGCATATAAATTGATCTTCTATAAATAATTCATAATTAGAGTTAGGTAAAATCTATTAATCTCTCTAATTACGTCCATATCCTTGAGGTTGATTATATGATGAATAAAAAATTCTTAAACTTAATTACAAATTTAATTGCTCATCTACTTCTATATATAAACATTATATATACAATACATTAGGTCATATAAATAACTATGAAATTTTAATGATATTCATAAAGTATTCAAAAAATACATGCATACAAATATATAATGAAAAATTCACTTTATTTAATAATAGATATGTCCTTTTCAAAAAGGTCACATGCTTTAAGGGCATTTATTCTAACAATTGCTTCACAAATATGAAGGATATTGTATATTGTAAAACCAAATATAGACAAAAAAAATATAAAGTATCCTCTGAATTTATTCAACCTACCATGAGCACTCCAAGTTTAAACTAATCAAAAAAATGTCCCCTCAGTTTCTTGAAAGAGTTAAAAAAAATCCCTTGCACATGTCAAATTGTTAAAAATTCCAACAATATCCTCACTAACAAGCATTCAAGTAGTTTTAAAGAATACATACATTATTTAAAAATTAACTATTCAAAAAAATATTAAAAAGTGATTAAAATTTTTTTTTGCAAGGTTGTTTAAAAAATTAAAATTTTAAACTTAAAACTAGTAAATAAAAAATAAATGTACAAAACAAGATTAGACATTAGAGCAGATCGATCTTAAGTGGAGGCAGATTTGGTCAAGTAGATTGACTAATCAGGGGTTAGAGAGAGACTTTTTGTTTTTGAATTTTTTTCGAAAATATTTGTTTAATTTTTTAAATAGCTAAAATTCAAAATGTAAATAAGATTCATATGTTGATTATTGAGGGTATTCTTAATGTTTTTTAACAATTTAATCCGAGATGCTTCTGAACTCTTTTAAAGAACTAAAAGGGTACTTTTTTATTAGTTTAAACTTAAATAATATTTGTGGTATTTTGAATAGATTTAGGGATACTTTTGGAATTTTGCTTAAATAATATATACGTGGAGTAGATGAACAGTAAGCTTTGATTCTCCACTGATTCTGAACTCTCACGAATAACTTTCTCTTCTGTTGTCCCTAATTAAGGTTTCTCAATTTTAGCTTAAATATATTGCTCATAGGAATAACAGTTTGAAGAAGCAAAAAGAAAAGCTTGGTGGAAGTTTCGGCACCAGGCACTGATTCAAAGCATATGTTAAAGTTATCGCTTTTCTTAGCTTTAAAAACTTTTCTCTGCTAGTTTTCCAAAGTGTTTGAGCCAAATTAGGTCAATCCCAAGTCAGCAAACTGCAAATACAATGCATTCTTTTCATTATTTGGAAGTTGTTTGTAGAGCAGCCATATAATCTATTGAAGATACTTATACAGACACACATAGTATTTCTATAGTACTATACTGTATTTCTAAAAGATTAAAAGACAAAAAGAAAGATCTACGTATTTATACAATAGATAATAACCTGCCAACGCTTCCATTTTTATATGTGTCATGGAAAAGGTCAGCAAGTGTATATATTCATATATATATATATATATATATACACACACACATATACACACCTGTATGTTTGTGTGTATGTAGAAAATCTTAGATCCACTCTAAAAATATTTGGGCACCATTCGTATTGAATACGACAATTAATGAAAGATGAATTTTATATTATAAAATTCAACTTTTATTAATTTATGGTGTTTATAACCATTTGTTCTCTTTAATATTGTTCTTGATTAGTTTTTTTTTTTTGGTGAGACTCATTTTATATTAGTACACGGTGTTGTATATTGATAGTGTGTCTAAGATTCTAGTTGGCAAAATTGAAGTTTTAAGTTTAAAAATTGTAGCATGTGAGAGCTTTATACTATAGTAATTTTTGTTTTTTTACTGTACCTGTTGAGAAATTTATGCTATTAGTAGATGTGATTGATGGGTTATAACTAAGTTCTAAACACCCCTAATATTACTCAATTTGCAACTATGTATTTGTGGCTGGATTAGACCGGTGAAGTATGGCTCTAGGCTGCTTCAAAACATATTTGAAAACCAAAAGTAAAGGAGCTGGCTATATTGAATACTCGTCCATTGTCCAAAAAGTCCTTTTTGGTCATCATCCGTTTGTATTATATTGTTGGGTTAACAGGAGACTTAAATATTGCTGTGCTATAATGAAAAATAAAAAGGCCACTAATAAAATTGCAGAAAACCAATGCCTGCCCTCTCACAATAAATTAGTCAACATTTAGTTTTACTTTTGAATTTATGAAGATGTCACCCATTGGACGGTTTAATCCTTTTTTAACAAGAAAAATCACAAAACAAAATATAAAAACATACACATAATTTATAATAGTTCGTCCTAAACATCGTCATAATTAGACCTAATATACACAACACCTAACAAAAAATAAGAAAGATTTGTAAGAAAACACTGTTTTTTTTAAATATAACATATTAATTTACATATGAAACACATATAAATACACACAATACTTTTTGCCCAAAATTAAAGGTTGAAAAGAAACAGTTACATTTTTGGCAGGCAATATAACCATTGCATATGGTGATTGATGATCATGATCTTAAACACCTTTTTCTCTGATAATTCCTGTGCCATTAAGTTAGAAAAGTGAAGAAGACCTAACTAATAAGGAGAAAGAGAGAGAAAATTACAAACGTTTTGGCAAGTGAGAGAAAGAGAATATATACTTGATCATGATTAAGATGATAAGAGCAGAGAACTTCCTCCACTTTTCATCATCTTCTTGAACTCTTCAAAATTGACCATTCCATCTCCATCCATATCAACGTTCCTAATCATCTCCTTGCAATTCTCAACCTTGTTCCCTTCACTCAATCCCAAAGAAGACAATATAGATCCCAACTCCTCCACTGAAATCAGCCCATCTTTGTCTTTATCAAACACATTAAAAGCCTCCTTCAAATCCTCATCATCATCATGATGATCATGATCATGATCAAGCCCCACTTCTTCTTTGTTCCCATTCATGGCTGCTGATCTTTCTTGGCGATGATCACCACTCATGGACCCACACAACATGCCAAACTCCTCAAAGTCGATCAGACCATCACCATTGGAATCAAACTTCATGAACATCTCCTCCACCTCTTCGTCTGTCATGAAGATTCTGATGTTCTTTAGGGAGTCTCTCAGCTCCTGCTTCGTTATGAATCCATCGCTGTTCTTGTCAAACGTCGCAAACACTTTCCGAAGCTCGGCTATTTTCTTGTCGTCCTTCTTGTTGTTGATGATGATATTTCCCTCTTTCTTGTGTGATTTTGTAATGGTTGTTGAAGTAGTGCTAGATGGGAAGAAGGATTTTAGCCATGCATAGAATTTCTTGGTAGGAAAATAGAAGAACAAGTTAAATAGGCCAGCAACGAATAGGATTGCTAGTAAGAGTATGTTTAGCACCATTTTTTTTTTTTTTTGGGTTTTCTTGGCCTAGGAATGTATCAAGAAGACAAAGATGAGCAAGAACAGGTAGAGAGAACTTTGTCTGCTTGTGTGTATGATGAGAATTATATTTTTATGTGGGTTGAATAATAGATTTGAGCATTTTGAAGCTGATACGCGGTTTTAGGTGTGTGTACTACTTTTGATATCCCCACAAACCGCGTGAACTGAAATAACTATATGTGTATATATATATATATATATATATATATATATGTGGACAATATTGTCTTTTTCTGTGAGAGAGAATTAATATGGTAGCACCCAAATGCAAATATTGCTTTTGGGTCATTACAACTCACTTGTCACTACTTATAACTTATTTGGTGAACTTTCTGGATCTAGATGTAGATTGAAGGAGCAAATTTTCTTTCTTGTCCCAATTCTATGGTGACATTGAAAGGGCTGCTTAATTACTCTAGGAAAATATGATTTTGATGTATATGTACTTTAATAAGGGTTGAAATTTCACTTTTTGTTTAACAGAAAATTTTGAATTCCAACCTTGGTAATTTCTATATGTTTTTCGAGATTTTTTTTTCCTTTTTGAACAAGGTATGAGATAATTCAAACCCAAAATCTTAATATTAGAGATGGGTTATATTTTGATTACAAGTCTTGGAAGGCGCTTTTCGTTTTCTAAATCAAAGAGCATTAGATAACTCTTCAACCCTCTAGTTAAAAATGTGCCTTCCCAAAAAAATTATAACCCATTATTTTCTGAGAGAAAATGATGTCACTTTTAATCAAAACTTTTTAGTTTAAATCAAATTCCTAAATGGCCTTTTGGTTTATGAAAACTTTAAACCTTGTAAGAAAGTGTTTATAAGCTATAAATTTTTTAATTACTTAATAGAAAATTTAAATATCATTTATGCCCCAATCATGCACTTTAAAAAGTTTTTTTGTGCATTATTGCCCCTCGAACTCATTGTACATTTGCAATTTTTCCCCCTCAACTTTTAATTTTAGCAAGTTACACCATAAACTTGTAAATTTGTAGCAAATCACCCCATGGATAACGACATTAATTTTTCTAATTGCAATTAACATGTAACTTGCATATGAACAGTTGATTATTGACATGAATGGTCGTTTTTATGTATTTTAATCTATATTTATTGTGATTTTTAATTAAATTTTTATCAAGATAAAAAATTTTGAATTAATTTAAAAAAAGACCTCTCATACTCTTAATTAACAACATATAAAAAATCACATATCAATTTCAATCAAAAACTAACATGACCACTATCATTGGAGGATAATTTGCAACAAATTTATAAGTTCAGTTTGTAACTTATCAAATTAAAAGTTCAAAGGGCAACAGTGCTAAAAACCCTTTTTAAAATTAATGTTTGTTCCAAACACTAATTGCAAAAACCATGCTTTCAGCGCCTAAAAGCAACACCGAACAAGTCCTAAGTTTATGGGGCTGTGACTTTATATTAAGATTTTAAAAGCAAAAGGAGGAACATACCTAGGCATTAAAATAACTTAGCTAGCAAAGCCACTCCTCTCAATTAGTACACGTGGATTGACGATCATGGTGATTTCAAGGCACATGCATTCAATTATAAACATAATTAGATAAACCATATGCAATTAAGACTCTTTTATCTTGCCAGAAGCAAAATGATGTACATATATATACATACATACATACATACATATATATATATATATATATGTTTGTTGCAAACCGTCCCACCACCGTGTAAAAAACCCTTTGAACACTCTGGCATACATGACTTTTGGATTATCTATGTACAAGATTGATGAAAAGGTCTATTTGATGCTTAATAGATTTTATAGGGATGAGAGGACGTGTTTCATCTCCTAACTAATGGTTATAATTAAGGGTTATTTATCTTTTTATATCATGTATTTCATGTTTATTCAAATAATATACTTTCAGTTTTTGATCTCATCACAATTATATCTTCAGATTAGATTAATATACACATTTATACATTTGCCTAATCAATCTTCAATTTTGACTTAAGAAATTATCAAAATACCTCAAATTAAAAAATAAGATAACTTCAAAAATTAAAAAAAAAACTTTTTACTGAGGTTTTTGCCTTAAAAATGTATAGAATACCTTCAAACATAGGTGATTTGTGCATTTTTATTTTTGTTTTTTTCTTATTTTTTGAAAGTTTTAGTTTTTTATATTTTATTTAAGGATAATTGGTCATTTTAAATGTTAAAATCAACTATTAAATGAGATAAGCTATATATTTGTGTTTTAAATATAATATGAAGGCATATATTCAATGAGATTGAAAATCAAAAATATAATTTTTAAATTAACCTAAAACAGAAATATAGAAAGATAAATATCCACCGATGAAAATATTCTTCAATATATAGGACTTTTAGTCACGTCTAGAGTAGCTACAATTGATCATCCATCTCCGCTTTTCTCATTCACCAAAAACAAAATTATCGTGGTTTGATCTTAGTCGAAAGAGTAATTGAAAACACCTATTTCAACATACACGTGAAACAAAGAACAATTAGAATCTATAAATACTTTGACAGATTCCTATATTTATTGTTGCGTCAGATTTAATCAAGATAAATCTCTTATACTTGATATTTGTGAGGGAAAAAAACATGCATTGTGGAAATTGTATATAAAATAATAAGGATAACATGAAAAATCAATATAAATAAATTATGGCACGTCTCATTTTCGCAATGGTAGTTGTTGAGACCAATCGATGTGAGAAAGAAATGAACTTAATGAATGACAATATTTCAAATATTGATTTTCGATCTTTTAACAATGTAAAGAATAAGCATATAATAAAGGTAAAAATATAAAAAGCATAGTTTTTAAAAACAGAACAATAAAATAAAAGAAAAACTGAAAACTAAGATATACATTATGTAATTATATATATTTGATAAACACGTATGTGTGTGTATATATATAATATTAACGGTATTAACGGAATACCCATTTACAAGATTAGACCATTCAAAGAAAAAGATAATGCAACCACAAAGAAAAAAGTGGAATTTTCCAACATTTGGGTGGACAAGATAAATTTCCAGCTTCACGTCCAAATCTCACATATTCCACAAATAATGATATGGCTGAAAAAGAAGGATGAAAGCTTAAATTATTTTTTAACTTTAACACATTCCATGTACCTATCTGAGTGCCGTGAAGGGTGCGGCAAGACCACATGTACTGATGGCATCAGATGCATTGCTTTTTTTTGCATATAAAATAGAACCATTTATAGCTGGAAATGCCCACAAGAATCTGAATAATTCTGCTTAGTGTGTGGAGAAGGAAAAATATAAAAGAAGAACTTGAGGTTTAAAACAATAAAGCTATAGAATTTATTGTCCACAAATAACTGATTGTTGATGCTATGATTGGCAACTTATAAAGTGATTATTGGTCACTAGTCATTACATGATCTCCAGTATAATCTTTCTACAAAGTGCTATAATTTCCTTCGTTTATAAAGGAAGATAACCCTAATTTTTAACTTAGCATTTGGTCCATGTGACAATGATTTTTTAAAGGTAAAACAATAAAAAAAAAATACTATCATATTAATACAACCCCTCTTTTTAATTTGGATAAATATTAATTTAATCAAAGGCGCTAGTCATTTGTAATTACGCATGAGTCAGAAAATATAGCATGATATTTATTTTGTGTAACAATAATTTTAAAATGTTTAATAAGAAATTCACATAAAATTACTAAAATAATATTTTACCTTTGAAAGTCATTGTTACGTAAAACAAATATAATATTAGACCTTTAATTTCAATGTCACAGAGCGAGACTCAAACAAACCCTATAAACTTGTACTATTCTTAGCTTGCTTTTGAAACTTTATTTCCATGTCGTGGTCAAAGTAGCCAGCTGGTTCTACAGTATATTATTGTTTTGATTGCTTTATTAAAAGCTTCCACAGGAAGCGTTAAAAATAGGAAGGAGTAATTTCACAAATGATTTTTTAGGTTTATCTTCTATTTCAGTTTAGTCCTTAATATCTAAAAAGTCTTATTTTGATCTTTAGTCTTTTATTTTGTTTCAATTTTGGTCCCATTGTTATTTAAACGATAAATATACAATGAAATATTCTTAAAATATCTTGTTTTTATCCCTAATCTACTACTTTTTTCATTTTTTGTCTCTAATCTTTGACTTTGTTTCCCTTTTGATCTATCCGTTAGCAAGGATTTATTAGGGATTAAAGAAAAAAACTAAAGTGAGAAACTAAACTCAATAATTTGATTCATGTAACTAAAATAAAAAAACAATTTATCATATTGTTTTTTAGTTGAGCTTTAATTTTTTTTAAAAAAATAAAGTTGAATATTTAGTGTCAGCATCTTATATATGTATGTGTATATATAGTAACTATGATGTTTTGATTTATGATTATCTAGCATAATATATAAATACACATGTATAGGTAGATGTGGATGAGTTTTTTTTTTTTTTTTTTTTGGTGAACCATCAGGTATCCGGACCCACAACATAGAGGTACGAACCTACATAAAGGGTCTCTCAACTCTAGCGGGAGTAAACCCTACTAATCTGGATTCGAGTCGGGTCAGACCCATACGGGAGAAGCTTTTCCAACACTTGTTTCTCCATACACAAGACTCGAACTTGAGACCTTGCTTACATTTCTAATGGTTACCTTTTTAATAAAGGTATGTTTTTATAACAATTAATGATGAGGCATGATAAGAATTCAACCTTATTAATTTTCATAATTTTTTTTCAATTATCTATTTAATTACAACTGTAAAATTTATATTAAACGACTAATAATAATAATACTTATGTACCACTATTAAAAATTTAGCTTAGCTTTTTTTCTAAATTAACATTCATCTTATTAATAATATGATAATATTGTTTCTTTTTAATCATGAAAATCGTTATAGCAAATACTCCATTTTTAAATCTTATTGTATAGTAATTTGTTCCTAAAGAAGGCATTATAACCCTAATAAATGCGAGAAAAATTATAGCAAATAGTCCGTTTTTAAATCTTATTGCACAATAATTTGTTGACAAATGACCTTTTAATTAATTAATTGTAAGAGACGATTTGTACAAGAAAATTGAGTGCATTACCCTGAGAAAAATTTGTGTATTAACTAAAAAATTAGTATATATGATGTGAAAAAAAAAGTAAATAGGCTCAGTTTCAAATTTAGTTCTCGAAAAATAGGAGATTGTTTCACCTTGAACCGTTCAAATAGAAGATGGTTTCACCTTGGCCCTTATAATTTAAAATGATAAAAAATTGACTCTAAGCTTAGGGAAAATTTAACTTTAGCACCTACATGAATGAAATGTCAAAGTTTTAAATGATTTTAAAAATGTGTAGGTCTTGTGATTCATTTGTAGAAGATAATATATAAAAGGGATTTTAATTCTACCCCCTCCCTTGGGGAGAGCTCCAAATTTCCACATCAGCAGGGGCATCAATAATTACCCCTAGAAATTCTCTCTCAACATGTTAACCTTGGTCCCACCATCATCGACATATTAGCCGCTGCAACCAAATGCGACGCCAACTTTTCAAGTGAGCATGCCGTCGTCAATCATTTTAAGTATCAGTTGAAGATCCAAGAGTTGTTCTTACATCGGAGTGTATAATTTTTTTTTTAATTTTTTGTATTTCCTATATTTTTTCCATTTGGTAGATGTGAAAATGGCAAAAAGAAGAGGAAAAGAAATTGTAATTCGTACAAGAAATTTTAATTCTAGATCTGAGTTTTGTTGCATGTATTCTTGGAGATTTTGTTGGTGATAATGGTATTATTTGTTTTCTTTTTCTCTTTTGGTTATTTTGGAATCATCTGATAGATTATTGCTCTTAATTTAACATAGTGCTTCCGATGACTACTCTCGTAAAAGACTTATAACATTTGTCGATATGGTCAAAATAACTTGAAAAGTCACATGTGGTAAACTAATAGATTACTCTTTTAAAAAAAAATAGAAATGTTCAGTAGATTAACGAGAAAGTTACATGTTATGCCACACTTTTAAAAGTTGTGTTTATTTATGCCTAAAAAAGTAACGCCACAATATTATTCATATTGTATGTTAAATTACGTCACAAATAAACACACGTGACGTTTATAAAAAATTTAAAAGATAAGTCTTAAAAAGATGGAATTTAGGAAAATCCTCCTCGATTAATAATGTTAATCTTTGGATTATACTCTGTGATAATTTATTGAAAAGACAAAATATTCTTGATAGGTTTTTGGTAATAATTTACCACATTACTCTTTTTGATGCTAGTGGGTGCTCACCAAGACACGAGCGCCAAAAATCCAAAGCTATATGCTCCCACAAGTTTATCTCTCTCTTTTTTTTAATCTTTATCTTTTTTTATATTACCTATATGGAAGTTTCCTCAAGTTACTGTTCAAAAACTTCGTTGTTTCTACTTTTTTTCTTCACTTTTCAATTTTTTCAATTGTCGTTTCCTCCCTCCTTTTTGTAGCTCAAATTACTGAGCTTACTCTTTTGGGCTTGGATTGTATCTTTTTAACTTTTTTTTTTTTTCCGCGCAAACTTTTAGATACTACCAGTGAAATAACTTTTTATGAAATTATTATTTTCAATTTTTCAATTATTTTTAACTTAAGCACCTTTCTTCTCCTCCAATATACCTGTAATCTAGCTTGTTTAATTTATCCAATTTTTTTCTTATAAATAATATACTTCATTTTTGTTTTTCCTTTTTTTTATTTGCCTCTCCCATTAACACTTATGTTTTTTTTTATCTTTTTTGCTTCTCCCTACAAACTATTATGCCTTTTTTCCTCTCCAAATTTTTCCCTACTTAAAACATTGTTTTCCTTCTCATTCTTATATCCATTCCCTATTTAGTTATTTGTAGGATTAATTTAACCACTCGCGGAACTTTAAGTATTGTAACATGATAACCCTTAAAATTTTAAATGTATCATCCATTCCCTTTGAACTTTCAAATCGTTTCATTTGAGCTCCTTTTGTTAAAATTCTTAACCGAATTTCCATGTGCCACGCCAATGATAAAATATTTTGGGAAAATTAGGCAATTTTTTTAATAATTTGGTGGAAATACACATCATTAGAGTTCCTAATGCTGAATTATTTCGACAAAAATTCCCTCTAATTGCAAGTACGAACAAGCAGGCACGGATCTATGTCGGGGCCAGTGGGGGCAGCCGGAAAACATACATCACTTACTGGCTTTAAGTCTGTGCCCCCATAGGTCAGATAGCAGTTTCAAGTAATCACCATGAGTCCCTAATCACTCCACTTTTTAAATACCATTTTTACATCCAATTTGTGTACACGTCACTAACTTTCTTTGTGGATGAACTTGTCAGCGCACCTAGTTTTTTACCCCTTTTTTTTTTTTTTTTTTTTTTCTGTGGAAGGACCTAGTTTTTTACTTTTGACATTTCAATGTTATACATGGTTAGTGCTTTATTTATTTATTTATTCTCTCTTTTAGCCCGTTTCCCCAATCCTTTGATACTCCTTGGGCCTTACATACTTCCTGGGCCTATCTTATATATTAGCTTTTCTCTCAATGTTTTTTTTTTTTTTTGAGTTAATGGAAAAATTGACCCAATTACGTTTATTGAATTAAAATATGACTCTAATTTATAAAAATTCTACAAATATCTCATAATGATATTATTAAAATTATTTATATGTAATTATATAGTACAATATGTAATATCATTAAGATAATTATTATATCATTAAAGACATTTTAAAAATATTTTAAATGTTATGTTAGATTTTAATTTTATAATAATAATTTAAACACATATTATATATATATATATATATATATTTACTTCTCATCTTCCAATCTTAAGTTCAATTAATCCCTTACCACTATACTAAAATTGTTCCTTAATATTATGATTTTAACAGCCAACAATTAGAATATTAGGTATGTAAGTTCATGTCTATGATCAAATATTATTGCCTCTTTTTCCTTTGAAGAACTTTTATTTTTATTCTTTACTCTTTTCAATTGCTAATATTACATTCAAATATACACAATATATATATATATATTTAATTTATGAAAGAGTTTTATCTAATTTTAAATTATCTAAAAGTAAGAATATTATATTTATTTGTCACTAGTGAAATCTCCTAAAAAAAACACGTGGAGCTGCTGGCTATCATTGGAGGACCTTCCAGACTCGAGGGCGTTACCACGGTAACTTGGGGAAGAAGACGAACAACTTTGATTTTCTCTCTTTTTGTATAAAAGGGTAACTTAGTCAAACCATCTTTGTTTACTTTGGCTGTCAACTTCTATGCCTCACACACGTACACTCCATTAAGAATTTTAACGGTACGAGTTCATATGCAACAAAAGTTCAAGAGGAACGGATGATACATTTAAAAGTTTAAGGAATGTATTGTTATAAAACCTAAAGTTTAGAAGAAAATTTTGAAATTAGCTATTCCAACTAGGATATATAAAAGTGCCAATGGCAATTCTCTCTAGGTGCCATGTGTCACTCTCTCTCTCTCTTTTTTTTTTTAACTATCTTTCTTTTTTTGTCCCTACTGAAAAAAAAGATTCTTAAATGAGTCCATCTATTCTCAAATATTTGTTCATTTCCACCATCTTAATCACCATTTTTTATAACATCTCCCACTTAATTTTGTATCTAATAATAATTTTTTTTTTCAAAAAACTATTTCTATTACATATCTAGAATAATGATTTTTTTTTTCAGATTACTTTTTTCTATTATATATACAAAAGTGATAAATTCATGTTTTGGCCGTCACTATCTCTCTCTTTTCTTTCATTTTCTTTTTTCTTTCATCCTCTTTTTCTTTTCCTTTTTTTATTCATTTTTGTTTAAATAACATTATATCTCCCTTTCTCCATTTTTTTAATCATTACAACCTTATATGTATTTTAAGATGTGTCTATGTGTTTATTATAAATCATCATACTCAAAAAATAATAATAATAATAATAAGAATAACAAGTAGGTTGCACACACGCTAAGCACGTGCTTTCTACGAGTTCTTATTTTTGTTTTATTGCATTGCCTAGTTCTTAATTAAATGAGGGAAAAATTACATGTCATGTCACACTTTTGAAAAATGTATTTACTCATATCATATTTATAAAAGTTACACTACATTAATACTTATATTATATATTTAAGCTGTTTCTCTTTCAAACACTTGTTGCGTTGCATTTATATAAAGTAAGATTTAAAAGACATTTATAAGAATTCCGCAAATTGGATACACGCTTCTACTTTCGGCCCTACAAAAGCATCGAGGTTGCATAATGAACTAAGCCCAAGATTGAAATTTGTGGCCCCATACAAGGCCCATTCAGGTTAAGCCCACGCTTGAAAATTGCATCTGCCTTGCCACTTGGAGATTAGAAATAACGGGAATCCTAGAGAACAGCATTTTTACCATTAGTAAATTAAATACGATTTTTTTAGTAAATAACATATTTTTTAAATAAGTAGAAAGTTTACAATACAAATTTATTTACTGTAAGTTAAAACGCAACATAAATGGTAGTGTGACACATCTTACTTTTTTTGGCATGACTAAAGACATTATTTTAAGAGTATAACATAATATATAATTCTCTTAAAAAACTGAGGTTATCCACTATGCATTCTGGCTGAAAACCAAAAAAAAAAAAAAAAAAAAAAGAAAAGAAAAGAAGATTTAAGTAAATTACATTTTTTTTACTGTTGTAAATAATCGAAGTAAACAAGAGATATTAAAACTATATTAGGCATGTAAAACACAAAAACGGAAAAAAACTAAATTATGTGATTATATATGTATAGTCCAATAATAACTCTATAGTGATTAGAAGATGAGTTAAAATTTAGAGTTAAAACCGAAAATGCTAAAGGATATGAGAACTCTACCAAATGCAACATTAGAGATCATACATTTTTTAAAGAACAAAAAACTGCGCCATTTGATTCTGAACGTAACCATCGCCGAGAAAGGTTTATGAATTATCGGGACTAAAAAATAAAGAAAGAAAAAAAAGTGCGGAAAAGGGGGAAAAGGGAGAGAAAATAAAGGGGGTAGGTAAAGAACACCAAATGGGTGACTAGAACTGGGCCACTGGCCCCAACTCTGAGGGCTTTCTTAGACTCCACTTGTCCAGATTCTGTGTTGTTGCTCGATTTTGATCAATTTGCACTTATAAACATCAGCAAAAAGGAGGAAAAAAATCATTTCAGCCCCCATCATGAAGAAACAGAACATAAGTAAATTTTGAGGCTGCAAAAAAAAAAAAGAAAAAAAAAAAAAAAAAAAAAAGAAAACTCAAGACTGCATAGTTTGTGTTGTGTCATTATTGAGGCTTGGAGCGTCTTGGTGGGCCCGAAAAGTCGAGAACAGAGTCCAATGGCCGAACAAATGAAAGAGAGCACACTATGGACCACCTCTCTCCAACCAAGTGAAACGTGTGTAAGTCACGGACATCAACTGTAACCCGAGTTATTATGAGGGTGTCTGGAATGGTGGTGGAAATCAATAGTTAGAACCACTTTTACTATAGCATATGAGAGTTTTACACTGTGGCATCTTTTTTTTTTTGGAAGTTACTGTAGCATGTGAGAGCTTTATACTGTTCATAACTAAGTTTGTGGTGGAAACCCCATCACCTAACCAAACATGGGGTATGTTGACTTATGATAACGTATTTGAAAAGTAAGTTAGAACTAAAAATATTGTAATGTGAGTAGCTTTATACTATTTGAGTCAAAATTAATTAGTTAGAATGGAATTTGGTAAACACTACATGAGTTGTTTTTCTTCTATTCGTATGAGTAACCTCAATATTAATTGATGTGATGATATTTTAAATTCTTTTCAAGAGAATAGAGCAAGCATTATAGCGCTATTCTTTTAAACTTAATTGCAACAAATAATAGATTTGAAATCAATTGTGGTATATAGTAGGTTTTGTACTGTATTCAAGAAAAAAAAGATATTCCCTTAAAAAAAGGAAATAAAAAAGAATAGAAATTACAGCAAAATAATGTCATTTATTGAAAACATATTAGAGAAAATAACAACGGTGATGGTAGGATGGTTATGAGGAAAAGGAGCGTGTAAGCATTTATAAATTCTATTTTCTTTCTACCCCTTAACAAATTAAGTAATTCGGCACCATTTTTTAACCATATATGGAATGTTAAAAAAAAAAAAAGTCATGTAAAAGTGCAATAAAATAATTTATGGGGTTTTGGGTAAATGGGAGTGTGAACAAGCTGCTAATTGGCCGGATGACTATGACATTCCAAGGATACAGACAAGTTTAGCTCTCCTTGTCAATATTCAGATCCCTTCCCTTCCCGTCCCGTTCTAACGTACACCTTTATTCCAATCCCAAAGAAGACATTAATCACATGCACCTAACTTGCCACTCCCATTAGAATGGTCCCATCTTTACCCTTATCCTTCCGCCGTCCATTGCCCTCAAACGGAATGTGTGGCCGTTATTGGCCACGCAATTCCTGAAGCTCCACTTTTAATGACGATTTTTAAAATAAACGTTTAAACTTTCTTAAAGAAAAACGCTCTATTTGTGTGTCCTTTTTATCGGTACATAAAAAGGGTCATAAAAGTGCAGAGTTTTTGGTTGAAATTGTTTACTTGAAAATATTGATTTTCCTCGACGTTGAGAATTCACACATTTTAAAAGAAACGAATCAGCTGACTTCTAACTGAACTTATGGGACATGGTTGATGTCTTGATGATGTGCACAATAAGGATTTTATTGCAGAACAAGAAAAGAAAGACACTCAACCTGAAAAAGTGGTAAAATTATTGAAGTGCTGGATTATTCAGTTAACATAAAATGTGTTCCTTTAGAGCTATGTCTTTTGTTATCTAATTGCTTTGAAAGGTTGTTTTTCATTTCATTTGGTTCTTTAATCCTAGAAGGATTTGTTAACTGTCTCAAGATGAACTTTATTTTCGAATTCACATTTTGAAAATTTTGAGTAAAAATTTGCTTAGCTGCTACTATGTCAATTTTTTTTTTTAATTTTCTTGTGGAATGTTGGAACCAAATTTAGTCCCTCAATCTCTATTGTCTATGTGTCAATTCGAGACTAAACCTTCTACACGAAGATTATACAAGGGTCTGTCGATTAATTAAAGACTGCTAGGAAATGACTTAGAACTTAAATAAGTCCTAAACAACTACATCACCTGGTGTCGATTACGACTACACGATAAAATATTCTAAGAATCCTTTGTGGAACGTTTAGTATGGGATTTTTTTTAGGAATTGAATCTTCATACAACTAATGAATTAGTTAAAATAAAGATTCAAAATAGCCGCCCACTAGACACCAAAGATTGTAGATACAGATAGGATCTATCATTTAATAATCATAGCATAGGGATAACTGACAATGTCGAGACCCATAATAGAAAGCCTGCTTGATACTAATGACAGAGCTTATCCATGGCTCAAAATTATACTCTAAAAAAATCGATAGACATAGCCAATTGACCGGAACCAATTTCACCCAAGCAAAGGCACTAACACTTTGGCCTATACGCAATTATAACCAACTAAAAACAAACTCCCCACTGCTAATCAGTGGGTTTACTACCCAAAACAAACTCAAAATGGAAAGACCACCTCTTTTATTATATAAATACAATACAAACAAACCGAAAAAAATGGAGGAAACACCCTGACTGGGAGTGACCTACTACTGCCACTGTCTCTTCCATTTTTGGCTATCTGGACTAGGCTGGTCTCCGATGAACCACCCCTCCACCACCCTCCCCGTCCAACCTATACTCCAAATCAATGGAACAATCTTGGGTTCGTTGGAAAACACTGCCTTCAGTGCTCCCCAACCACCTCTTTGCTCCTCCGACCGCCGCTGAGGCCCAGGCATCAACGTCGTTCTCTTTCTTCCCCCATGGTTTGGATTCCCTTCCTCCTTCTGCCCTGACCAAAACACAGCCTCCAAGACTACCTTGAACTTTGTGGCCGTCGTCACTACCAATAACACTAGCCACTTCTGATCCCGCCAGCATAGAAGACTTCCAGCCTCTTCCTCGTCTCGCCCCGGTAGATGGTCGACCTCTCCCTTCCCTGATGCACCTCCTCTCCCCACCCAAGCTCGGATCAGCCTCCCCCTCTCACAGGCCCAAGTGTCGGCGGTCAGCCCAAAGGCGACTCTGACTTTTGGACATAGAGGGGGCGGCGCCACACTCTCTCACGAAACCCCCTTTAAAGTGAAACCCTATCAGAGCAAGACCCACGACTTTTTCTTAATTTGCATTATGGGATTTAGGAAATAACTAGGCTGCAATCATGATAGTCCTTACAACGAAGGATCCAAATTCAATAAAAAAAAAGTGGTTTAAATTCAAAATTGAGAGAGTCAGCTCCAATTCAAATAAAGAAACATGTACTCAAATCACGAATTTAAGGCAGCCGCTACAGAAGAAGGCCTTCTCCTTAGCCTTAGGAAGTTTAGCCAATGGTTCCACACATCTTTCTTGACGCCCTAACCTGCACCAAACCCTCTCATTTTTTGCAACCTAGGTTTTCTCCCCAGTTGTTGTTTTTTGAAGGCTTTATCAAACTCTCTTTTATTTTTTTGCTTTCTACAGATTAAACTCAAACATTTAGAGGACACTGCTCGCATATTGTCGATAACCCTTATAAATTCTAGTGTCTTTTTTTTCACTTTATGCACTTTATTTATTTACTCATGTACTAGATCAATTTTAGGCAAACGAATCAACATATAATAACTCTCAAATTGATTATTGACCCTAATACAACTTGATTGGAGCATTTACCTTCCACATGAATAAAAAAAAGATAGGAATTAAAAAGCAGCCTGTTATTATGCCGCAAATTACACTCACATTTAACAAATTAATTGAGCTAGCAAAACAATTAATAAATTTTAGAATAATGAGACATATGACATAATGTTATTATAGATGTTGAAATATTGAAAAAAATTCATTATCCAAATATTGTAAAATTTGAAATTCTAATGACATAATAACCCTTCGGCGACTTATCATAATGATAGTTTTAATAAGACAACAAACAATATTTGTGGCTATAAAAAGATGTTAATAATTATAATCGTTATCCCAATAATCTCTTTACTTACATTGCAAGCATAAAAACGAAATTATTAACCAAAAAATAGCAAATATTACGTAAATAAGACAATATTTATCGTTCAAAAAAGAAAATATGTGGGACCTGATGGAGATAAGTCAGGAGAATCTGAATTTGTTAAATTTAGCCGTGCCACAAATCTGACAAAGCAAGAATCAATAATATGTTCAACAACACATTTTTGAAACGTTTTTAAGTAGATAATATATTTTAAAATAAATGGATTAAATAAAATATTTACTACATCGTTAATAAATTTATTTAACCATAAATAAAATGTTTACAGATTGGATTTTATAGATTTAAGGTCAATCTGCAATTCAATCTAAAACTTCAGATTGAAAAAATCTCAATCTACAATTTGATTCAAAGCTTTTAGATTAAAAAAATCTCAATCTATAATCCAATTCAAAATTTTCGGATTGGATTTACGGATTTATAGATTAAGCTATTAACCTTTTCAAATAAGAATATTAAAGGCTAGTTTTTTCAACGTTAAAAATTAAAATAAATAATGCATAATATAAAATAACCTTTTTTGGTGAAAACCCCCGGTATCTAGGCCCACCAGGACTTAAAAGCAACAAGAGTCTTCTAACACCAATAGCTGTGTTCAGTAGGACTTGAACCCGAGTCGCTTGCTTAAGCGAGATAGCCCTACCAACGGAACCAACCAGATATTGGTAAATAAAATAACTTAATAAAGTGAATTTTGTTATAACGAATCATTAAAAAAAAAAAAAAAAACTCAAAATAAACTCTTGTTCATTCATCAACCACACTTACAACTTCAAAACATTTCAATTTCAATCACTTATAGATCTAAAGTAGCACTTAACTTGTCTGCATAAAAAAAAAAAAAAAAAAGGCAGCAAACAAGATAAGTTATTAAAGAAAGAAAGCATAAATTTTTATAACATTTCAAAAAATATTTTGTTTGCTTATTTATTGATTTCTAGTAATAGAAATTTCAAGTAAATCACAAATTTACCACTTTAGTCATAAACTAAATCTATTAAGGGGGCATTTGTTTCAATGGTTTATGTTGAACTCATGTCATTTGAGTAGATGTTTGATAAAAAATTTGAGACCTATTTTGAACATTTGAAAAGACAACTTAAACTTAAAATTTGACATATTTTTAAGTTTTACTCTCTTATTATCAACAATTTTAAACTCGGTTTCAAATCAAAAAATTTAAACTTTTTATCTCAAACTAAAATAATTTACACTATTATGTTTCGAACTTATGCATCAAACGGACCTCAAGTCACTCCGCAAGTTAATATTATTTTCTTCTGAAAAAGAAAAATAACTATTTACCTCTTGTCGCAAAAAACGTTGATTCGGATGGCATACATATATTGAATCCGTACAAGGTCAAAATGATCACGGGATGCCGTTACGGTGCAGATGACTCGTCACGCATCGTGAGCTGCCATGGCCCATGACGAAGAGAAGGGGAAAGTAAAAATAATTAAATAAATAAAATAAGGGATTTTCAATTTCACTGCTGATTTGGGGGGTTGCTGAGAGTGGGTCCCATCAATTATGCACAACCTTTACAATGATTACAAAACCATCTTATGATTCCCTCTGCAACCGTTTTGTCCTCTCTGCCACTGCTACTGCAGTCCCACACGTGTGGGTTTCCACTGTGGATCCTATCAACCACTCTGTTGAACTTGGCGAAACAACCGTTGTGCTGTGCACCCTTTTTGCCTTTTACCTCTTTTTTATTGTTTTTTTTTATCTTTTTTTTTTTTATTTTTTTATGTTCTAAGTTGAGAATTAGTTTTAAAGAATTTTTTACGGTAGGAACTGATATTTTTTCTCTACTAATAGAGACTGTGATTATCAATATTGGCTAGAATAAAAAAGTTAACACCATATTTTATAGTTAGAATTTGTATTTGATGAGTTTGTTAAAATGTTGATTTTAGTAAGTTTTAACAAAAAAATGAGCTCAAAAAACAGTTAAAACTGGTTAAAAAAATATTGGAATTGACAATGGCCCAAACTATAGTTTTTAGTTGAAACTGAAAAAAAGCTTGGAATTGGTTGTCCCAAACAAGTGCTTAATCTTTTGATCTATGGTGAGTACTAAAAAAAGTCTAAATATTTGTTTTTTAGCCATGAGATCTGTAATAAAAAAAAAAAAAAAAAAGCCCACTTTTTTTTGACTAGATTTAATGGTTTGAAAACATATATCACTGATGAGGTCCCTAAAGGAAAATGTCATTTTTTTTTTGTTCATTGAGAATTAATGTTTAGGAATTTTAACTTTGAAAACTATTATTATTTTTTTTAACTAATAGAAAAACTTATATCAATCATTGGTTTAATTTTTTATTGATATGATTTGTGAGCCTCCATGTTAAAATCTTTCAACCCATAACACCAAATTGTTTTTAATCATAGATCAAATCATTAAAAAATAATTAAATAACTAAGAAGGTGTTTGGGAAACTTGGTTCAAACAAATGATTTGAACTTAAGTAGTAAAAGTAAAAGTAAGCTACAATCTAAATCTATCAAACGCTACGGTATTTTAAACCAAAATGTTCAAATTAATAGTTTAAAGTTTTGAACCAAGAATGTTAAACACTCAATAAAATAGCAGTTTGTACCCGTAGAAAAAATATACAATTCTTATTATGAAAACACTAAAATAAAGTCTGATACAAGCATGCAAATTAATAAAGTACCAGGTAACAAATTGCACGAGATAAATGTCTGTTTCATTTGCTCAAAAAAATTATAAAAAGATATTTTTAGTATATAATTTTGAGCCCGAATGATTTAAAATGGCTTTCAATTTATTGTACTACAAGCGATATTAAATGTGAAAGATCTACAATTATTGTAATCGTCCATACGTAAGAGTTTCACGTAGCTTCATATAAGTTAAGAAAATAAGGTAATTGGTGACAGTATCATCACGCTATTGCAAATTGTTATGAGATAAAAGACGCTTGTAAAACAACATGAGAAGCAATGTACTTAACCTAATTGCGCTACTTTTTATCATATAGCAGTTTTTTTCTTATCACCATGACCTGTTTTCTTACCCATGCACATTAATAGGGCAGGTACGGATGCTATATAGGGGTAGGGGCAGGGTAGGATGAGGGAAGCTTCCCCTTTCTTCACGTCCTCGTCCCTGACCTCGATCCCAATTATATCTACTTTTAGTTTATATATAGACACACACACACACACACACACATATATATATATATATTAATTAAAAAAAGCACTTAAAATGTAACAATCCGCCTATGTGGTCGTTACTTAACTTGTACATAATCGTAACTTTAACATACTTTAATATAAAGTATTGAAAATTACAGAATAAAATTTTTTCCTCAAATGGATTCTTAACATATAACCTTTAAAGGAACAAAAATCCTTTACAAAACTTAATTCCATAGAAGAAATAATGACTATTTTCCCAAACTTACTTTCAGAAACCTAACATAATAACATTAATCTTTTTAAAAGTGGTAAAAACGTAATTATAATCATTATGTTTAAACGTAATCATACTTTCCAAAACTTAATCCTGTGCATACTTCACAACATCAATTTTCTTAAAACATAATCATAATAATTTTCTTGAAACATTTCCTTTGAACATAAGAATAATTATTTTAAAAACCACTTTCTTTAAAACATTTCTTTATGTAAATAAAACTATTTCAAAAGAATTCTAAATCAAATGATCAAATAAAATCATACTAAATGCTTTTTAAACTTCCTTAAAACCATCAAAATAATTTCTCAAAGCATAACCGTCTAAACTTTTATATTAATAAATTCATAAAACATATTCATAAAGTTCTTTTTTTTAAAACGTTTTTTCTAAACATTTTTCCAAAAACATTTTTAATACATTTTTCATAAAACATTCTTCATAAACCTTTCGTTAAAAACATAAAAATGTTTTTCATAAACATTTAATGTAAAACAAAAACATATATAAATTCGTAAACTTATAATACGAAAATATTATAAACTGCATAATGGTATCCATACCCATCTCCACCGTTCGTCCGTCGCTCACCGCTGTCCATCAATGTCACTGACAGTTTTTCTTACCTATAGTATGAACATACTTAAATGAGCTTTCGCTCAGTAAGTAAGAAATCAGTCTTGCAAAATATAATTTAAAAAAAAATTTAATAAAAATAATATGCATGAACATTTTATGCTGTCTTATTAACTTGTTTTATGCTTAATTATGAGCATCCTATAATCATTCATTCCTTACTTTAACTCTTATCTTTGTTCCATAACTTTCCTTATCTTATAAACTTTTGTGGTCATACCAACGTCATTAATCATGAGATCATAACCATGATGCTTTCTTTGTAAAAGACTTAAGATGCTTCCCTTGTAGAAGACTTGAAATGCTTCCCTTGTGGAAGACTCGAGACCATCGAACACCAAGGTCATAACTTTATCTTTACTTTGAGTACCTCACAACAAGAAAGTTGGTAGGACACTTTCTTTTTATCTTTATTTTACCTTCTTTTTAGTTTTAGTGAGCATATTAAATGCTATCACGTTATATGCAAACTCAATTGCAAATCATAACTTCTGCTCTAAAACTTATTGCATAACAAATGAAATTATAATCTTATAACTTAAGCCATAAAACTTTATGCATTAATAGAATACAAACATACTTTAAACATAAATATTGCAAATATATTGCAAATCTATACTGCGTTCATCACTTTACATGATCATACCAATACATGACATGGCACATCATAACATACACAGTGTAACAATTCACCGTTCATGCATTTTCATAACTTCTTCTGAACACATTTAAAACATTTCATTTTAAAACTATTCATATTGTAGGCGAGATTCATACTTACATGGAGTCCGAGCTAAGGGGGTCTAGTTATATCTCGTTGTATCTACAGTTTGTGAAGCATCTTTTGTAGTGCTCCTTGAGCAACCATGAATAGCTAGGAATGCTTCCTGAAGATCATACATTGCTTAAAACATCATTTTGGACTCTATTACTACTGTTTGAGTCGTTTCGATTCACGTGCAATCAGTATCAAATGATTTTTATCAAAGTAGAATTAGCTCAAATAGAGGTCACCATCATGTTCAGAGCAACGAAACAAGTTAGGAGGTGGTCTCAGATTGTTAATCGGAGGTCCAGATCACAAAATCCTAAAGTCACCGTTGACCGACCGTTAACCGACATTGACGGACATTGACCAGTGTTGACTAGACTCCGTTGGTAGCTGAACTCAGGCCTACCCTCCTTAATTCGATCATTCTAAATCCAATGGCGGTACCAATTCCACCTAATTCTGCCTCTAACATAGCAGGTCGGGCTCTATAATCTTGGCAAAAAATGGTGGCTTGGGCGGTGGTACTTCGACGGTTTTGGCCTGAAATTGGCTGAGGGTTTTGCTACCCATCGTCCTTTAAGTGTTTCCCCCTTGTCAATTTGAGCTAAAGCCGTTGAATTTGAAGAAAACGCAACGATCCACGGCTATGGCTGTGGCTGACAGCCTCCTTCGGTGAAATTGATTGAGGGAATTCACTCCCCTTGATCCTCTAAGCATAGTGGTAAGGTCAATTGATCTCAATGGTGGCCGAAATTGTGAAGTCAACGGGCTTCATGACAATGCACGATGGTGGTAGATGGGTGGAGCTCTCCAGCGATGGTTGAGGTACAACCATGGGTGGGTTTTGTTCCTCTCATCATAGTGGTCATATAGGAACAAGAATCACGTCGATCAGACGTCAGACAGCAAAGATATCTTGTCAAAAAGTTTTGGGTTTCATTGCCACTTTGGACGTCCCGTGCGGCTTCCTCTGGTGGCGTTGTGGGCGGCACGACACATTGTTGGACTAAGCTCATTGAGAGCTTTCCATTGGTGCAGAAGGTGTCGAAAACGAACGCCAAAGAGGAGAGAGAAAATGTAGAGAGAGAAAATAGAGAGAGGAAGTAGATTTTTTATGGGATTTTCTCTCTTTTTTTTGTACATTTTTAGGTATATATAAGCACCATTGCTGGTCTTTGATGCCTATACTATGTCATAGTCAGTTTAATCAAATTCTTGATCCGTAAACTTAAAATTCCCATATATATAACTGCCCTCTTGTTGTATCAATGCTTTAATAGGATTTTCATACTATTATGAAATCATTTCCATAACTTTATCCAGACTGCATAGATTATTCATGATATCATAAACTTTTAGTTTAGCATATTAAATAATTATTTTAATGTACCATCATGACATGATATTGTTACATATCTCATACATAAAGCACATAAATTTGTGCATTCATAACATTATTATTTCTAAGGTCTTGTAACTATTAAGACTTTAAATTTACGTGTTAATATATTTTAAATTTGTACTTTCTCAGACACTTAGCTAAGTAATTATAAAAAAATCCATAATTAATGACATTTATTAATTCTTGGATTTTTCCCAGTCATTACACAAAAAGCCTTTAAAGTGGATGCATATATATTATAATTATGCACTAGTACCTTTGATGCTTTGGTTTTTTTTACGAATTGATTTTTTAGATTATTGGACTTTAAATTTTGTTTCCGTTTAAGTTTATAAGACTTTAAGGACTACATCGTTGAATTTTACCTTACATATAATGAAATTTACTTTGAGTTTAATAATATTACACAACAAGAGGAGAATAATTTAGCGGCGACATTGTCATCGCAAAATGTTGTTGCTAATAAGTGGTGGCCAAAGATAGTTAATGACGAAATTTTATCGTCGCCAATATTAGCGACGACTTTGTCGTCGTCAATTAAAAACAAAATTTAAAATTTTTCAAAATTGTTCAAAATTTAGGGACGATATTTGTCACCGCTGTACACTTTTAGTTACTATAAATTTATATTCAGCAATGACACTTGTCGTCGCTTAATATAGTCAGCAATGATTTTTGTCGTCACTGAAAGTTACAGTGATGATAAGTGTTATTGCTGAAATTGACTTTAAGCGAAGACAATTATTGTCTGCGACTTTCAGCGATGACAATTGTCATTGGTGTTTTTTTTTAAATGTTTTAAACTTTCATTCCCAACCATAATAAACTTGTAAACAAATAAATGCCAAGTCACTAGATACATTCATTTCATTTCTCATTATACTAAACAAAATAGAACTATATAAATAATAAGTTTATATGTACATTAAGTCAACAAGTAAGTCTAAATCATAAAAAGAGAAACTAATCTCCTACATTAGGGGTGTCACAACCCGCCTTTTCGGGCTGTGATGAAACTTTTCCTTGCATACTTAGGGGCAAAAATTTAGAATTTTTTTTTGAAACTGAAATAAATACTTTACTTTACAATAAATTTGGTAACTCCCAAAATACTTCCTCACACTTATTTTTACATAAACATTCTTACTTTTACAATATTTTTCTGTTTAAATATTCCTTTACAAAATAACTTATAATATGCACAACGAAAACATTCAGTAGCGGACTCCATACCCAATCTGCACCTATCATTCGTCCGCCAGCTCATCGTTACAATTTATTATGACGTTCTCAACGGAATACCTACAGCATGAAAAACTTAATAAGCTAATGCCCAGTAAGTCCCATAAATCCCACATGGACAATCAATTGGATGCATGATTCAATTATGCTTTCTTATGAACTTTCCTTATCTTGATCATTTCTTATCTTTCATTAGGGTCCAAGTGTTCGTACCATTGCGCAATATCATTCAGGTCTACGTAACACCGTGACCATATTCTATCCTTTAAACTTCCCTTACTTCGGGAGGCAGTATGATACTTTTTTTAACTTCTGGTGACATATTTACTAATTTATTTAATATGGTTGTCATACCAGGCATGAAATGATAATCGCATGTTATCCATGATATATGAGTTCATATGCATAGCAGAGTACACACAAGTACCTACTTCGTATACATACACGCGTTCATTATTATATACACTGATACACAATATCTTGTACATAACAATACATAACATGTTATATACTTAGGTATTCTAATTGTATACACATAGGCGTCGATTCTATACCTCTTAGATATTTATTTCATAACAACATACAAGTTTGCATTGTAATATATACCCTAATATGCATATTCACGCATTCTACACCTATCATTCATACTGTAGGTGGGAAGGGTATTTACTTGCTTTCAAGCACTACAAAAATCAACTTCGATCTTCGGTCTCCTAGACTCCTAGGATCTTGTTGGCCGATTATAAAATTATTAGCCAATTCCAATACGTTTCATTACAAAACGTTCGTTACTTAATTGTTCGAGTTGTATAACTGTACACAACTCTACAAATATTGATTTCTTTATTTCTTTCTAATTCTACCCTATCATTACTTACGAACAGTATAAATATTTCTAATCACTTTATTTTCCTATCTGTGACCTTATTAGAGCTACTCGGGTTATTCAAGAAAAAATGACGATTTTGCCCTTCGTGTCTTATTCACCGATCCGAGCTCGATTCTGTTATTTTAACATCAATAGCCACTTATTAACTTAAGAATAATGTCCTAGTGGCTTGTATCACTTCATTTCACACTTAAGCCCCTTTTTCATAAAACTTTACGGTTTAGCCCTTAAATCAAAAATTGTGACAATTTTGCCCCCAAGGCTAAAATTTTCTCTTTACATCAAAAATTCCTATTTTTTATAAGAAACATTTTTTCTCAAAGTAACACACCTTGAATCATTTTGAAAAATGATGTTTTTACCATTTTAATACTTTTTCACTTTTAACATATTCTTGAAAATTCAAAAACTCACAAACGGTTGAGTTTTTCAATGAACCATTTACTATTTCTAACAGTTTCGTCGAGATCTACAATGTAGCGCCCCCCTTTCGGACGTCACAGATGTCGTTACATTCATTCGTTATAACATAAATTGAAGCAAACTATTGTAAATAATAACATGCTTTTGAAATCATAGTTTGGAAAAGCATTCCCAGGATCTTAACATACATTTTTTTTATTGAAATACAAATACAATTTATAAGAAATTATAATTTTACTTAATTATAACAATTTGCTTTTCCATAGACATTGTATAAATAGTTTGCTAATATTATTTAAAATTAAATGGCCTTTGAAAAACAAAAGATAAAATTCTTTGAACATGTCTCGGCCGGCAGGCCGAACTTTTATCTTCGGCTGGCCGAACTAAACCGGCAGGCCAAAGGTCACCCATCGGCAGGCCGTCCGAGGCCTTGTAGAATGGGGTTTTCAAAAAATACAAGATCGGTAGGCCGATGCTTGGCAACCGACAGGCCGATTGGAAATCATCGGCAGTCCGACCAGTATGGTCGGTAGGCCGAACTTTAAAAAAAAATTTTGATAACAAGTTTTAAAGCTTTAAATGCGGAAGAAAAATTTATAAAAATACAATAAACAAACATTCACAAAATTTATAAAATTTATACTTAAATTATAGAACATATCCTTAAAGTTATAAACATAATTAAAATTGAAAATCATAGCTTATTCCCTTAACATCTCTTTCTTTGGCATTCTTTCATTTGCAACCATCTTCCTTAGCTCACACGCTTGTCATTGTCCTCCGCCTACTCCATAACTTTCTTACCCTTATCTGCAACATGATGAAAAACTTGAATAAGCTAATGCTTAGTAAGTACATTGTAATTCTCACAATTAAAAACATTTCATGAACATCATCATCATCAACTTAAAAACATTTCATGAACATCATCATCATCATCATCATCATCATTATAATAGTGCACTAGGCACATTTTCATAGGAACATATCTTTCATTACATCATTCATATTAAAACTTATCCATTTTATCTTAAGGGGCCCAAGTGTTGCACCATAACATCATCATCATAGGCGCGCCGTCATGAGAGGAGAGGGGTTGCAAAGCCCAAACCAAACATGACATGTCCAACCTTTGGGACATCATAAACATGAACATAAACATAGGGTGTGCAACACTTATTTAGGTGATACATATAT
>CAMOHE010043990.1:0-13904 GCA_946598075.1 Artocarpus hirsutus
AAGGCTTAGTTTGCTATAATGCATTGCCATGTTTTGGTCTCTTAGACTCCCTTCATCAGAGCTGTGCTCCCCGCGTCTTGAAGAATGGCTCAAGCCTTCCATATTCTCCTGCAACTGAAGAGCAAACTCAAGGTTCCACAATATATCATTCAATGTGGGACGGTCGATTCCATGGTCAGACAAGCACTTCTCGGCTGTATCTGCAAACTTCTTCAGACTTTCCGGGTCAATCTTTCCCTTGAGATGGGGATCAATGATGTCTTCCAGAGTTCCTTTCCTTTGGCAGTGAAGAGCCCAATCTGCAAGGCTGACCTGTTCCTTTGGCAAGCTGGGATTGAGAGCAGGTCTTGCACACAAGACCTCGAAAAGGACAACCCCGAACGAGTAGACATCAGATTTCTCGGTCAATTGTTGTCTTCGGAAGTATTCAGGATCCAAGTATCCAAAGCTGCCCTTTACAACTGTACTAACATGGCCAGTGCTCATATCTGGGCCAGTTTTGGAGAGACCAAAATCCGAAACTTTAGCCACCCAATGCTCATCCAAGAGGATGTTTGTTGTCTTGACATCTCTGTGAATGATGGTCCATTTTGCTCCTGTGTGAAGGTAGTGAAGACCCTTTGCTGCTCCGATGCAAATCTCCAACCTGCGCTTCCATGTGAGGTCATGAGGCTTGTTGCTCTTGTAGAGATGCTCCCTGAGAGTACCGCGAGCCATGAAATCATAAACCAAGCACATCTCATTTTCTTCCTCGCAGAAACCAATAAGAGACACCAAATGCTTGTGCCTCAACTCCGAAAGCATCTCGATTTCAGTCTGAAATTCGTGGACTCCTTGTTCAGAAGATGGGTTTGATCTCTTGATGGCCACTTTAGTCCCTGCATCAGTAATAATTCCCTTGTACACCTTGCCAAAGCCTCCGACACCAATGACATTGGATTCGTCAAAATTCTTAGTGGCCTTCTTTATCTCTGCAAAGGAGAAACGCCGACAACGACCTTGAGCCGTTGCAGAGAGTTGGCTGCTAGCATTGCTCTTCCCCGAGATGGCTGATTTGCTGCCAGTGGTGTGTGAATTCCCATAAATGGGAAGCCAACTAGAAGTATGTGACTCTGTTCCAGAAAATCTCTTCTTTCTCTGGTACACAGCAACGCATAATGCAGCCACTATCCCAAAAGCAGCAGCTCCTCCAGCAGCTCCACCTATCACTTGGGCATGCGATGTCTTATTCTGAAAGGTCTTCTGCTGTTGTTCATCCTTCACCAACATCTCCGAAGGCTGAGGATTTGGACCCGCCAAGTTCTTTGACGTTTCAATCTTGAATATCTCTACGCCATTAAGAAGGGCATCATAGAATTCAGGCTTTGTCTCTGTCGCGGGGTTCATCGCCAACCAAAGCTCCTCATTGCCTTTCCCATCGGCAACATACACGACATAGTCTTTGTACGTTGGAACAGCCTTTGCTCCTGACCAACCAATCACATCTGCTCCAGACTGGGCAGTTTGGTTGTTGAGATAGATGTTGAAAACAATCTCATTGGGTTTGGAATAGTGAAAGTCACAGAAGTGTAACCTCACAAGATACATGAAGTTTGGATCAATTTGCTGGAACACCCATGTGAGATTGTAGTTCAGGTTGATTTCCTTAGTGTTTCCCATCGATCTCGCCGTGCTATAAACATCAGCAGGAGCTACATATCTAGGCACATCTCTATAATCTATCTTAGCATTTGGACTAGCCTGATTTGTGACCCCAGATTGAGCACCAGCCAGATAAGGGAAATCATCATACCATGTCCTGGTTAGGCCAGAGTCATTGGTTGGAGAAATATACTGCCCACCAACATTCAATCTATACATGGTCTGCATATTTGAGGCCTTGGCATCGATGGTTTGGTCAGAGAAACCGATCACCGTGACTGTGTCAAACATGTCTGGAATCGGAATCAACTCGATCCCATTGACAAAGGCAAACCCCAGAAGAGGCTCGAAGGTGAGGGACAAGGAATCTGAACTCGAAGGCGCCAACGTGTATTCTCTCATGATGTAGGCCTGTGTGAGGGCCTTACAAGTGAGGGAAGCGCTGAAGTTTTTCAAGAGAGTGATGTCGTTGGCGACGACGTTGAAATAGGCCTCTTCGGCGTTGTTGCTGCCATAAACAGAAGGGTAAAAATGAAGCCTAAGCCAATATCTTTTGCCTTCCTTCACAGGGAAATTGTAGGTTGCCTTTGAGGTGATTATTCTAGCGGTCATGTAAGGAGTTTCAGAGAGAAGAGAAGGGTCTTGGAATTGGGCTCTAACGGAAACAGAATTCCCTCCAGTTATGTACTTGGAATCAGTATCCCATTTCCTTCCATCTGCATCTTTTGCACTGTTTTCCAATCCACATCCCAATATCAACGAATCCGAGTCCGAGGTTGTGCCATGAAAGGCATTGAAGAGTACACATAGAAAAACAATAAAAGACGTGAAATTTTTGATATTATGCATGGCTAAAGAGTCCCTCATGAAGAACATGGCGTACAGGAAAACAAAGGCTGCTAATGACAAAAAAGAGAACAACTTTTGCAAGTTTTCCTGTACGCCGGAATATCAAAAAATTGCTTTTTGGGTTCTCTTTTTTCTTTTCTTTTCTTTTTGGTCCTTCTTTTTTGGTGGTGTTGGCCTAAACCATTTCTAATCAACCATGGCATTCACGGCCTTACCTGGATCAGAGGGACCAGACCAGGCAAGAAAAGGGAGGGGAAAACATGTATTTTTCTTTTTGTATAATGGGCATATCCTTGTTTTTGCTGGCTTTGTTTTTTTGCTTTTCCATTTTTGTGGCGAGTCCTAAGAATGAGTTAAGAAGTGGTTGAAAATGGATGACTGGGAGCAACGCCCTTTTTTTTAGAGATTAACTGCTAAGGCAACCTTTAAATCAAGACCTCTTATTATTTGGATCATTAACTAATTATCGAGATAATTACGCCCAATGTCACATTTATTTTTTGAAATATTAGAGAATAATAGCATATATTCGAAACATTAAAAAAAAAGGCAGGGGGCCAAAATGAATGAAAAAGAAAAAACAGTAGTTTTTGTGCATCAAAATTTTAAAATTTTAAAATTATCTCTATCCCGCTGTGAGTTTGGGTTGCCTTCTCTGGCGAACTTGTGCCTCGTTGACGGTCTTCTTCGATACGCCACTAAGGGAGCCTGTCATTGTCGTCGATTGCAGCACCGTTGCGAGCTCGTGGGCTACTGTGAATATGTCGAGCCGTCGGGAAATGTCGTTTGAAGTTGCTTAGGAATCCTCGCATCGAGCCGTTGGGAATGCCATTTGATATTTCGTTTCAAACATCTCACTGTAATCCTTTTCCGAATAGCTGTTGGACTGAAAAACAATAACAAAAGAAAAAAAAAATCATTTAATTCTGCTATAACTACATGTGTACTTAATTAATTTTAGTATTACAACTGAAAATTTTCCTTTAAAATTTTCTTTAATCTCCTTTTTGTCTCAAAGAAAGTTCTTTTAAAGAGAATGAAAAGCAAAAAAGAATAATATAACCATATCTAATTATTTATTTCAAATTTCGTTTAATCGTTTTTCTCTTTATTATTATGTTTTTATATGCCAATTTTTTATAAGAGTTTTTATTGTGTTAGGTCTTTTGTTAACTTTTAAAATGTTTTATTAGATGTAAATATGGTACAAGAAACTTAACAAAAAAATAAAGATTGAAAAAAATAGTAATTGAATCACTCAAAATTGATCTTCAAGATGTACAATTATTAGTAAAATTAATCGAAATATGTAACACATTTATTGTCTGAACTTTTCAAGATGTGGTAGCTTGTGCCATAAAATTTTAATGATAATTTACCCCTTTTTTCCCACAAACTTGTCAACTTGTTGCGGTATGTGAAATATTTTGCTAATGATTGTGTTAAATTAGTGATGGAAAAGTACAACAAAAAGTTTTTAATATCCTAACCCAAGTCTCTCAACTCCACAACTCTCAATATCTCAAACTCAACCAAAATTGAAAGAAAATTTTGCAAAATGGATCGCAATACAAGACTTTGGCAAGTTGGATGATCAGCGGATGGCCAAAATTCAAATTTCAAAGGGTAATTTATTAAAATCTTAAAAGTTTAAGGACAAAAGTGTCAACAAATTTTACTAACTGAGATCCACATGAATACATGACTGAAAATTAATTGTCCTATGAGAATTCTTGGGAAAAAAGATATAATTATTTTAAAGGCCTCTTTAAATTTCACCTTTAATCATGATCTAGAGTCTGACTAGTTAGGGACATAACCACTGTTATATGGGTATTGGGTTGTATTTTGGTTGGCTTTTTAAAATCTATTAGAATTTAATAATTAATTTGCTAAGTTTTGCTATATGGTTTATTTCAGAGATCGGATTGTAAACAGTTAAATATATAATATTAGTGAGGCTTTGAAATAACAAAGCCATGGACCATCTTTGTTACAGTATTTTTTAATAAAATTTACAAAACTTAAATTTAAAAATAATTCTAATTATAAAAATGGTTTTAACTGTTCTTCCAAATAGATCCAAATATACTGTAAATATATGTAGCTGAGCATAGCTGCATGAACTGGGATTATATTTATATTATATATAGCTTATATAATTCGTCCGATCCTTAAAATTCTAAATAACATATTACTGTACTATTGTAACTTTTATCTGACCAATAATTCATGATAAAATTTCAAGTTGTCGATCTAAATTAATAAGTACTCTCCCAAAGCACATATATATGTATGTATGTGTGCGCGCACGTGAATATTGTGAAATCTAGCCAGAATAAACCATTCAACAGCACAAAGGATTTCTTTTCTTATTCTATATAAAAAAAAAAAAAAAATTCGTTCACCTACGTAAATACACGTTTTCGTGAAATCAGAAATAATACTATAAGTAATGTTCACAATTTTTTTTTTTTCTGAAGTTAATAAGTTATCACAATTGAGTCACGAGGTAAATAAATTAATTTGTAATGAAGAGGAATCCCGCCCGGTCTTTCACGCCGCATTCGTAAAAGAAATGTATAAACTCGCTACATACTTTGCAAAAATAATGTTTAATTCTTGTGATTTCTACGTAATTTTTTCTAAAAGGAATTTTATGCAAGGCATATTAGATGCGCAAATAATGTAAATCGGATGAGAATACACAGAAAGAATACAAATAAATAATGTATGATGTAAGATATATATATATATATATATATATACTGGTTTGCAGGCATAATTCAACTATTAATTCAGACAATTTTAATGATGGAGTTCAAAATACGAAATTTATACACGGGCAATAATATGCAATTATGCATATTTATTAGAGTTTAATGCGCAGATTTTCTAAAATCAAATAATACACCTAATATTGAAAGTATTAACATAAACTACTTAAACACTACATCGGAATCTGCCGGAACATAGAATGTTCTTTTGTTTTGTACCACGGAATTTGCTAAATATATTGTACTGTTCTCGTAAAATTAAGGAACAAAAAGAGCTCAAACAATGTGTATCGAAACATATTAACTCACAATCCCATGAAAATCTCAACCTATTAATTAAGTACAACAGCATTAACAGTTCCAGAACTTGCAAGCAACACCTCACTAGAACAGAACATGATCCGGTTAAAACTTAGTACTTGATCATGAACTAAAAATTTTTTTGCCTTTTTTTTTTTAACAATAATACAGAACCTGCTCCCAAAATTAACAAGAAATTACCCAAAAAAAAATTAACAAGAAATTTGGGTGGACGGGCAGTTACAAATTAACGGTGGAATATCAAGAACAAATCCCGGAAGGGCTTCCGTAATAACCGCAGCCTCATCACCAAGACCCCCTTGTTTCTTGGCCCTCCACCAAAAAGCCACCATTTCCTTCTCATCTTCACCTCTCAGGCAAAAAAAAAAAAATATATTTCTTCAATAACACTGAAACCCCACAAAAGAAATAATATTTCCTGGTACACATATATGTGTATGTGTATGTAGACTACATATACTATATATGTACCCATTATATATCCTCACCAGTTTCTGATTAAACGACCCCTGCTCCAGCCTCCGTCCCACGGACCCTGCAGCGGGCGTGGGACGGCTCCCGTTGAAAGTCGTGTCATTACTCGTAAAAAACACAGAAACCCACTTCGTAAACGACGCATAGGTTAATACCATGAGCAATATGGATTGTTTTGAAAAGAAGAATAACAAGTACATGACTAGGAGGACATCATCCTCAATATGCATCAAATCCGCCGCCGCAGCTGCCGCCGCGGCGGAGGAGATCCGTCACACGCCTCTGGTGTCGCAGAGGCTGAAGGAAGGCGGTGGCGGCGCAGGCTGTGGAGGCAAGAAGTGGCTATCGAAGCAGCTTTCAATGTGCGAGACATCGCGGGATGTCGCGTGGGAGAGGCGGCGCCGCCAGTTTTCCCTCCTCCAGGAGCGGCGGAGGAACGGCATGGCAAATAAAGGTGAATGCGGATGTAGCGGTGGCGGCTGCGGCTGCGGTGAACATGAGCTGACCGATGACGATATGAACGAGCTGAAAGGGTGTATTGAGCTAGGTTTTGGGTTCAACGAGGAGGATGGTCAGACGTTGTGTCGAACTTTGCCGGCTCTTGACCTTTATTTCGCCGTGAACCGGCAGCTCTCGTCGAGCCCCGTATCTACTCCAAAAAGCCGTTTATCGACATCTTCATCGACAAGCGCCAGCCGCTCTACGCCGGTCGACAGCCCCAGGAGCGACTCGGATTCTTGGAAGATCTGCAGCCCAGGTATATTTACACATTGTAATTTATGTAAATGTACCATATACATGCATTTATGCGCGCAACTCAATTAAATATGTACTTAGCATATGATTATTGCTAGGATAATATTCCTGAATTTTGACAGATTATAGCTTAAAACGTCAACACTACGTACATCAAAAGTTATTGTTTAGTCAGGCCAACATGCTTTACTATGTGTACTTAATTCTTTAGACTTTATGTATATTTTGGTCTTTTTTATGTTAATTAAGGTATTTAAATTAAATATTGTCTGCTTAGAAGTTCAAAGTTGTGCACGTACATGTATACACGCATCTATATGTACCTAAATATGCATAGTGAAACACAACTTAATAATTTGCATATATTGCTAATTAATTAGCGGTATTAGCATTTATAATTATGACACTATGTGGTAATTTGTTTGTAAATATATTCAAAAAGTGCATGAAGGAGAATTCGAAGTAAAGACTTTGCTGTGGGTATGTAATTCATTCTTGGTTTTTGGATTTATTTTAATTGATGTTATGTGTGTGTGCAGGTGACGATCCGGAACATGTGAAGACGAAGTTAAGGCATTGGGCTCAAGCTGTTGCTTGTTCAGTTATGCAATCACATCCATGATATGGCTTGTCAGAGAAAATTGTTAAGAACAAGTTTAACAAATTATTAAGAGTTCGGAGAGAGAAGGTGGTTGGCCAGAGCCTAATTAACAATACTTAATTAGGAGATATTTACTAATTATGCATGTGCTGCGGCTTCTGGTAATTAACTACCAGCTGCATGGCCAACAAAAATGGTGGGGCTTTGTAATTACTTATCTTTTACTGGGTATTATTAATTAATAGGCCAAAAGGAGCACATTTATAATGTGGGTTTGATTAAGGCTTTTTGGTTTAAATCCTAAAGAGGTACTTGTTCTTTTACATGAACTCTTCATTTTTCAATCTGAAATCTTTCTCATCGGTACTACAGCACTAGTTTGCTTTACATCATTTTACCAAAATTCTGTGGAAATATTCGTCCACCAGCAGCTACCATTTATGTATTTTATAAATAAAAATATTTGTAACAAAATTGGTTTGATAAAATATTTTTTAGCCTGAGCCGAGTTCTTAAACAGATAAGAAAAAGCTAAAGATTGTCTTACTTTTTTTTTTTTTTTTTTTCTGTTCCTTTAGCAACAACGATCTTCTTAATCAGGTTTAATTAGATCAAGTCTGCAACAAAAACCATCAATACAATTAACTGAGATGAACAGTTTTCCGTGGCGAATATATGAGCTACATAAAACAAAGTAACAAAATGTTCATATGTTAGATAAAGTTTACAAAACGGTGATGTAAAGAATATAGCAGTTATACTAGTGTGGTATAATCGCTTTAGAAATACCTAATATTTTATTTCATATCAATTAAATTTCATACACATTACCATATGCAACATTTTAAAGAAGTAAAAAGTGTGAGTGGGGGCTTAAATTCCAAGTCGCCTAAAGTGGCGTTCTTTTGTTTTTTATTTTTTATTTTTTATTTTTTTCTCGCACTTCTAAAGCCAAGTCCAGAAAATTGACAATTAAAGTACAATTCATAATGGAAGACTTATTGACTTCTGAACTCATGAGTAGTTGCATAAAATTATTCGTTCATCTACAAATATTGTCCAAATGTTGACTAGACCGTCATCAAGAATGCTTGTAGTCTAACTGGGTGTTTGGGTTGTTGTTTTAACTATACAATTTTAACTATAAATGATATGTGTTATAATAAAATAAAAATTTATTATAACGTAAAACTCAAAATTTCTACTTTTATCCCAAATATCACATAAGAGAAAGAAAATTGTAGTCATAGACACACTATAATCAGGAATTTTGCCGACGTCCCTAATTTACCAGTAAATAACGCGGTTTCCATGATGAATTATTAGCACGAAATGATCAAGAATCTGCCCCTCCTTTGTGTGGATATAATTATAAGTTAATGATCAACGGTAAAGAGGTAAATAAAATATATCTCTAACAAAATAAAACAAGAAATAACATTATGGGACTATACTCTGCCATTCGTTGCTGTATGCTGCTGATTACTCTCCTCATTTTTGCTGTGCCGCATTATTTCGTCCATGCCGGTGAGTAGAATTTTTGTTCTTTAGTTATGTATATATATATATATATATATATATGTATATGTATGTATGTATATATATTGCACTAATCTGAATTTCTCTGCTCTCAAAATCCTTTGTATATATATAATTATAATAATCTTATATACATAGCAATAAATGTGAATTAACGCAAAACATAATGGCAAAAAAAAGTTAATTTTGTTTGCTGGATTTATGATATGACTTATCATTAATGGATGGAGGTATTTCAACAATTTGAGGAAATTCTTATTAGGGAATATTGTGGAAGTAATGTCAATTCAAATTAAAAATTATATTATTGTATTTCAATTATTCTTCTCAAATAATGCTTACTCTATTTGTCCCTTCTAATTCTCTATTTATACATGCTTTGTCTTTTTTTTTTCCTGTCATTTTTTTTTTTACCTTTTTTCTCCTCATATATATATATATGTACCTTTCTCCCTATTTCTGAGTCATTATTTTTTTAACTTTTGTCAATCGTTTTTTATAATTTATTTGTTGGGGAAGGCACCTCTTCATTATAAGAATAGTAAGAATGAATAATTGCAAAAAAGAAATTGGAGAAAAGAAGAAAAGAGAGACACCAAATCTTTATACAGGTTTGTCCAAATTCGAGACTACGTCCTGTTTCTGCCACTGTAGATTTTACTATGATGAAGGGGATTACAGATTACAAGACAAAATTTATCACACATTCTCAAATAATGTATCCCAAATCTCTCTTCTATCTAACACCCTCCGTGGGAATTATTTTCTCTCTTAACAATAGAGCTCTCAACCTAACAAAATAATGCCTCATACAAAATAATGCCACTCACTCTCAACCTTAGCCATCTTATGTAAACACTTCTATTTTAAAAAACCCTAATAGTTTCGCCTTTTTGGGCATTTAAAATACTGACTACTGCATAAAATATCGCACAACATAGCGCCTTGGTGCTGCGGCGAAATGAGCGCTATGGCGCTCACTTGCGGGCGCCGCAATGCTCTTCTTCCACCACCGCGGTGCGAGTTTGCTGCCTACGGACGTTGCAGCACCCAACCTTAGGGCCACAGCTCCTAGAATCTGCCTTTTCTCTCTTTTTTTTCTTCCTTTTGCTAGGTTATTGACTTGATTTAGCTCCACACCTGCCACATTCTTTTCTATACGTTCCTTTCTCTCTACATTTTATCTCTCGTGCTCCTTATTTCTTATTTTCCTTCTCTCTTCACATTTGCTATCTCTTCATTATTTACCTTTTTATTTTGTCTCCCTGTTTTTCTTTCATTATTTTAAACCAATAAAAAAAGAAAAAAGAAAAAGGGCATTGCAAGTGTCAAGCCCATTATATTTGTAACCAAAAGCCTAACCCTATTACCCATACCCTCCACCGTTAACATATAAAAGGCCAAAAGAAAGTACTGGATGATTTCAAAGGAAACAATGGCACAAGCAGCCAAAACAAAAAGCAAAGCAAACAGGCAACCAAAAACCTTCATCACACCTTATATATAAGAAATATATACATATATATATATATACACACACATATATATGTATATGCTAAGTTTCTACGATCTTTATCTATATATTGTCCGACCGAGTCCTTATAAAATGGTGGCCATTGATTGAAAATTTTAACGGTGGATATTTCAGGAAGGGAAACCTACTTATCTTGTGTAAAAGTTCGGTGAATCGTTGATGGCATCATTTCCGTGTCAACCATTTAAGAAGCAACTTGTAAATGCTTTTTTTTTTTTTTGCGAGTTAACTGTTTGATTGAGTTATTCCATGTACAAATTACAACCAATTAATTGTTCTGATTCTAATGCCTTCAATCCTTTTTTTTCCTGGTCAATTTAAAAAAATTAGATCAAGTCTGCAATAAAAACCATCAATGCAATTAATAAGATGAAAAGCTTTTGGTGGCGAAAATATGAGCAACATAAATCAAAGTAACAAAATGATCATAGGTGAGATAAAGTTTACAAAATGGTGATGAAAAGTACATAGCAATTATACTAGTGTGGTATAATCGCTTTGTAAATATAATAAAACTTATTAAAATGTTTAAAACAACAACAAATGACGTTTAATTAGTTGCCAAGTTCATCAATAAACCTTTTTTTTTAAGAGAGATTGTGGTTTCAAAAGGGTGGAATATATATTTGTTTTTCTGGAATATTTGATTCGTTGATGGAAGTCATTTTTGTCTAAATAGTACTAGCTGTTACTTGTCAAGGTTACTGTCTTTTTTACTTACGGTGTTGAGCTATTGCTGTAAAAAAAAAAAAAAATTGTGATTAGTTGAGTAGTTAATTTGAGTTGTTAACAAAAGTTAAAAGTAAGTTTCATAATACAATTAGAACTAAAATCAAGAACTAATTTACTGTATCATGTAAGAACTTTATATTGTAGTTTATTTTTACTTTATACTATAATATGTAAGAGCTTTACACTGTAACAGTTAGTTGAGTAGTTAATTTGAGTTGTTAACAAAAGTTAAAAGTAAGTTTCATAATACAATTAGAACTAAAATCAAGAACTAATTTATTGTAACATGTAAGAACTTTATATTGTAGTTTATTTTTACTTTATACTATAGTATGTAAGAGTTTTACACTGTAACAGTTGAAATGAATTCCATATGTGTTTGTCTATAGATTAATTGGTTATGAGATTTGTGACTGATTCATTCTAGAAGTTCATTGTGTTGGAAAAAATAGTTAATAACTATTTTGAGGTCTAATTTTTAGGAGGACCTATTTTAGAAAAGTGAACGGTTTTGGAGAATTTGTGTTCTCCATTGTGAGGAGATCGAAATTGTATATTTATATGCTCAAAATGGTAATCAAAGAATGAGAAATTGATACTCAAAATGTACCCATTGACATTTAAATTTTGTTAAAAAAAGCCTAATGTGGAGTCCTTGTTTTTAATAGGTTACACTTTTGTTATTAGGTAAGATGTTGTACCTAAAAGGTTCTCTCAGTTTGCCGAATGTGTGACGCTGTTAGTAGAGGTTAATGGTATTAACCATGCTCATAAAACCGGAAGTTAAAATTTTGGTTTTATAATTTTTCTTAGTGCTCCTGTCGTTTTTCATTAAACTTGTCATTTATTTTTCCGCGTACTTTTTCTTAAATTTATGTCGTTTATTTGTTCCTTTCGTTGTTTGCGAGGTCGTTTTCAATTGAAGATATTGAGTTGTTTGGTCATTTAAAAGATACGTCGTTGCGTACTTTTTTCTTAAATTTATGTCGTGTATTTGTTCCTTTCGTCGTTTTCGAGGTCGTTGTCAATTGAAGATATTGAGTTTTTTGGTCATGTAAAAGATGTGTCGTTCTTATTAAACTTGTCGTTCTTTTAAAAATCATGTCGTTTCTTTTCACCATCGTCGTTTTATGGTGATGACGTTTCCAGTATGTTTAGTCGTTTCATGGGCCTTTTGTCTTTTACAAATAGATTTCTTTTCCCTTGAGAAATATTTTTTTAGGACGTTCTGCTTCCATAAAATTTTGAGGAATTCGTTAAAACAAAAAAAAATAATTAAAAAAATCATTTCTAAAAGTTTTTGTGGATTTTTTAAGATATCACTATGACTAATAAAAAAACTAATAAAACTTTTCAAACCATCAAAAAGATAATGTTTAATTCGCCCAAAAAAAAAAAGAATTAAACTAAGACTAATAAAAATTGAGATCAGCCTTAAGAATTCCTTAACATAATTAGTGTTAAAAATCTTTTAACACTCTTATCTTTTGGCTTCAAGACATTTTCAATTTTTTCGTCTTACAGATTTTATTAGATTTATTTATAGATTTTTTTCTAGTTCTTTTAACCATGGAAAGGAAAAGGAAAGAACAAATTAATTTTAAAATTTCAATTCACTAGGCTTATATATTTGATTAAAAATCTACATATATTTCTTAAAACTTTTTAGTAAGGAGATTTGTTAGAAATTTGGCAGACGAATTTGAATAGAAAAAATGAGTTTAAATACTATAATTGTTTACATTATAGTTATTGACTATACCAAACACACTATTGAACTATATATTTTATTATCGATTTAATTATGAAATTACCACAGTAACAAGACCAATGGATTTCTAATTCATTACAATCAGGCTATTTATTATCTTTAAAAAAAATTTAGGCGATTTGCTTCAAGGAAAAATAATAATGATAATAATAAAGTATAAAAGACTGCTAACCCGTTCTCCCTAAACCTTAGACATAAACCCCACAAGTCCACATCCAAAGGTTTCATTGTTGGGTGTCTGTCGTTCCAGTTTGTTCCGGTGGAGGCAATCTGTGCCTCCCTCGAACACTTTTCTTCAACCAAGTTGAACTCCTTCAAACTCTCTTCAATCGAAACAAAACTCTCTTCCTCCAAATTTCTCTCTCTTAGGCTTCGCATACTATTCATTTTTTACCCTCCGCATGGCCTCTGATGCTTCTGCTGCCCTTGCAGGTGATTTCTCTCTCTCTTAATTTTGTCACGGTTTGTGGGTACTTCGAAAGCTCAATAATTGATGTTTGCTTATGCCTATATATGTATGTCTATATATATGTGTGGTTGTACATATGCAGTGAGGCAGAAAGTTCAACTCTTTCTGAATGCCGCTCGCACGGGGAACCTTGACCTCTTAAAGAGTAAGCTCATGCTCTTCTCTTTTTTTTCCTCTAATTATTGTTTTGGTACTCCAAATTTTCGATTCGAATTGGGTATTGTTTTAAATTTTGGAAATTGGGTGATCGAGTTTTAATTAATTTATTTTTTGGGTGTTTGATTTCTGGGGTAGAGTTGGCGGTGCAGCTTGATGATGGCAAAGGGTTGGCGAAAACGATAGCAGATATTAAGGACGCCAACAAGCGAGGAGCGCTTCACTTTGCGGCCATAGAAGGCAAGACTGAGGTTTGCAAGTACTTGTTGGAGGAACTCAAACTT
>CAMOHE010043991.1:0-18813 GCA_946598075.1 Artocarpus hirsutus
GCTTAGAGAACATCTAGAATTAGCACAGGAGGAGCTTCGTAAAAAAGGAGAAAGTCGGTGTGCCATCCTGTGATATGATTATTGTTAAAATCTAATATCGTATTTGGTAACAATTACTTAATATCCTTAAAACGTGTTATATAGTAGTACCATATCTATATGATACGTTTATACAGTGTTGAAATCGCTCATATTTCTCTGTTCACCGAGAATTACAATAAGAAGTGTCCATTTCTAGGTTTATGACTAATGAGGTGCTTTGCAACTGCTTGTTTTCTTCGTCTTTTCCCCTTGTTGTGCAGCTGCATTATTCATTAATTAATTACTTTTAATGTTTTTGATTAGTGGCCTTTTGACTTTGGTTGGTTGGTATTTAATCATTTACTGGAGAATTTTCATAAATATCAATTTTTGAAATTTTTTATAAATGCCAAAATTGTTTAACGTTACACCCCTTAAACAAATAATATAGCATGACACAACTCTTTTTAAGTGTAGTATGAATAAAAATTATTTTTAAAAACATGAAATAACATGTCATTTTCCTTTATATATATATTTTTAATGTTTTTGCTTAGTGGCCATTGGACTTCCGTTGGAAGTTACAAACCCAAGTAACAAATCCGCCTCAACCATTCATGAAAATCTATCAAAGTCCACTCGGTCCACTCGATGGATCTCCATCCTCCTGAAAGCACTATTCGTATATTGATCTCCAAGTCTCGATTTTATGGGCTGGGTGCCAAAACAAGAGTCATTTCAAGCAAAAGTTCTGAGCCAATGAAAAAACACAAAAGAAATATAACAATCATAACCTTTTGATCGAATAATGTCTATTATCAAGTTGAGGGTCCTGAACTGATGAGGAAAAATTCTCAAGAAGTTCCTATTGACTAGGAAGCCTCTCTCTCTCTCTCAAAAGTCGAACGTTGAGTCAAGTATAAAATTAATCTTTAGCTTGTAGTATGACATGCAGAAATCAAATATACTAAACGGGAGAATCACGCAATTTCTAAGTTGAGTAGAGGGAAAATTTTATGTGGCATATTTCAATCTATAGTCTATCAAGTTGGCATATCTGTAAAGCTAATTATTATTAAAAAAAAAAACATTGACGATGAATTTGCATATTTCTAAATGACCCAGTTTCCTATAGCATCATCATTTTTTTATAGTCAGTACAAAGGTTATGCTAGAAGCATATAACGAGTAGTCTAGAGACCAAATCAACATAAGTTTTTATATATATAGAAATCTTTAAAAAGCATTCAAAGCTTCCACAACATTTTGAGAAAGTGTTAGGCATTCAAAGCTTTCCCAGAAGTTAGAGGCAGTGCTATAGTTCAACCTGGCAACATAAACCATTGATCTCGAGATAACCGAGTTTGTTACACAAAATACTGATATAGTAGCTGATAATGACATCTTTATTCAAGATAATGTTGCTGAGATATCATTTGCGGATTTCCACTCTGAGAGAGCTCACTCACCTGCATAATCACAGAACGAATATAAAACGTCAAAAGGGATTTGTACATATATATGTATATGTGTATAAATATACAAATTATATTTTGCAAGTGATAATGCATTTTAATTTTGACTTATATATATATATTATTATATATATATATGTATGTATGCAAAGGCATGTGATAGATTAGTACCCGAGATGAAGAATCTTTTTGTCTTGCTGAGAGAAGGCAGTTCCAGTAGTTTCAATTAGATTTGGGCTGAAGAAATTGCGAGAAGGAAATGCCTGGATTATATTCAGCTCTGACCCAGAAACCATGTTTGCTTGATTAAGCCTCTCGACTTCTGAAATCTGAAGTTTAGAATCAAACAACATATCATCATATATGCAAACTTCTGTATATATTATTGTTCACCAAAATATTTTACACCAAAACAAAAGAAGTCGAAGAAATGAAAATGCATATACGATCATATCACTTAGCAAATATCTATATACATACATATATAATACATACATATAGATAAAAGACGTAGTGTGTGTGTATACATATATATTACAAGTACTCCTTGATGTGTTCGTGTCATGTAATGATGTAGGTGAGTAATTAGCTATATCTAATGTCACACCTTCTCATAATTAATTTTACCTAGTATATTTGGAATTTTAGGAATAAGGAAGGTGATTCGTTAGTTTACCTTAGTACGTAGACAAACATTTTCATTTTCCAGCTCCATTTCCTATAACCGAAAAATAGTAAAACTTAAGGTATGTATCAATAAATTTTAAAGAGATTCAAATTTTCAAAAAATATATGTCTCAAAAGAGACGTATATCTACATGAATATGGAAAGAAACAAAAAGATTATTTACCCTTTTCTGCAGGTACTCAATTTCTGCTAGTAACATTTCATGCTAGTATCCCCGGCCATGCACAGGTACCAAAAACAAAAAAGCAAAAAAAAAAAAAAAAAAAAAAAACTCATTAAAAAGAGAGGAACATTTAAGTATCTAACATTCTTAGCTAGAAGCAATGACAGTAAATTTTTATTCTCTCTCTCTCTCCAACCGCAACCCCCCCTTTTTTTCTTCTTCTGGTGGTGGAGCTAAACATGCATGTGATCAAGGGTATGCTTTAACATCTAAGCTTTTTTATCAGTCTTTATTTACTTATTTATTTATTTATTTATTTATTTTGGTATATACCTTCTTGGACCTGATTCTGTTAATGCCTCTTTCGAGTCTATTCTCCAGCTGCTTCAGTTCTTTGACGGAAAGCGTGCTTAAGGCATCCCCCATCAAGTGTCTGCAAAAAAATATGAGATATACGTACATGAAAACCACATGTACATAGAATTTTGGTGATGAATTATTACTATTTAATTAGTCGCGACAAAAAATATTTTAACTAAATAACTATAATTAATTCAGTGAGAAACTTTCGTCTAATAAACTCTTAATTTCAGTAGGTTTTTATTTTATTTTATTTTTTCTTGTAATAAAATTGTCTTTTAGCAAATTTTTCTTCTCACTAAAGTATTCTATTAAGTATAGAAAAAAGATGTTTACTAAAGACTACTAGCTAGAGATTGAAGATAGTAAAATATGTGATATTGCTTTTTTATTTCTTGAGAGAGAGAGATGGAGAGAGAGTGAACTAATGAAAAATATCACAAGCCGAAAAGTAGGACTTGTTTCCATTTATTTTCATTACAGCCAAATCTGTTATGAATGCTCGCACACGCATATGTAATTAAGAAGGAATAACGGGAATCACCTATTAGAATTCTGCAGCATTTGAATTTGCTGTCTCAGCTTTGCCGATTCTTGTTGAAAATACTACATTTTGCATCAGTTTCATAAAAGAAAACGAAACAAAAAGGTGGAGATTAAAAGAGAGATTCTATATATACTCTGAACTAATTAAACATGATTAGCAAATAGTGAACTAAACATATTTAGCGCGTGAGGTACATCTTACACGAATTGCTTCTTTTTCTTCTTCTTTTCTTTTTCCTTTTTTTTTTTTTAATAATAAAAGGGACTCGATTATTTATTTATAGCTAATTAATCAGTTACCTGGGCGTTTATTTCTATGATGGAGCTTGTGCTTGAGCTATCTGAAGTTGCCTTCTTGTACCTGTCTATTGTTGACCTTATGCTGCACGCCCATTATATATACTCATCGTTAATCAATAAACATATAATTTGCATGTTTTAGTTTATTTTTTATATAAACTGAAAACATGAGCTCACTAATGAAGTATTTTGTGAACACAATTTTAGTCACTAGCTAGTAAGTTTACTAATCCATCATTATCGTCTAGGCTTCCTATTTTCTAATAATTTAATGTCTCAAGAGTGAAAAAAAGAGAGCTAAATGCATGCAATCAGGATCAAATTAAAAAAGAAAAGAAAAAACAAAAGAAGAGAAAAAGATAACTCAACAGAATCAAGATATATATGGATTAATGTTTTGATGAAAGCAAAAGGATAGTACTGTATATATGGGAAAGCTCTCAAAAACCCTAGCTCAAGATGTAGTGAGATCTCCTAATTAAGAGCGGAAACAAAAAGATCGAACAAATATTGGTTAAGCTATGATATTATTAAATTCTTTAAGACCTTCAATCCTGCCTTGGATTCGGTCATATTTCAAGGCCGATACAGAAAAAGAATATGACCCGTAATCAAGTCATGATTAAAAAAAAAAGAAAAAAAAACCTAGCCAGTTGAGCTTCAACATAAAGGCGCCTTAACAACGCCCCCGCCCCACACCCCCCAACTTGCATGTCAGTTTTAAACTACGACCTATAATATTTGCCCAGGCAAATTGAGATTTGAGTGACTAATCCTATATGATGTAAAAATACACTTAATTTTGCGTTTATAATGTATACTTATATACTTTGGTTTTATATTTAATTAGTTGCTATTTGGTGACAAAATACCCAACCCATTAGGCAAGTAAGAAAAGGTTCACAACCAAATGAATGGCAGCTATAATAAATGATCCATAATCCATTAATAAAATCTCGAGGGTCCCTAGTGATTTGATGGGCAAAATATGGACATGCAAACACAGTACTGCTGATCCATATTCTGAAGAAACACAAATTTTAATTACCGCTAAAACTTTAGTATTTTAATCCTCTTGCAAAGACACGAAATCTACTGTCAAGATCGCTACATTGGAAGCTAAAAATGGAAAGGGAAGACCAAGAACACTAGGATATATATCCCACAAATATGAATGCAAGAGGAAATGGATCGGAAACACAACTACTAGACAATTAAATCCAATTTTATTTATCCATCTGACAATATATTTGAGGGGTTTTCACTGCAGGCCTTACAGAAGACAAAAGATACCTTCCTAGTAAGGACTGATTCTTTGAAGATAGACTAAACCCAAATTTGTGCAACACTAGTACTGCACATTTTAGCACCACTCAGATCTCTTTGATAATTGCTTCTCAACAAGCTGTCATTATTGATCGTTAAGATATGCTCTTTATGTAATGTCCAAAACAGGATATGACGCACTAAAAATATTGTTGTGGAGAAGTTTCAAAACCCCTTTTGATAACAGAGAAGAAAACAAAATACAAAAACGATGAAAAAAATGATAACTTGCTACGACTTTAAGGAAGGCAAACAGAAGGCAAAGTGTTGGCTTTGAGCTAAATTTGGAAAGAGGAGAAAATGGGCAGAGAGTTGTGTAACATTGGAAGAGGAAATAATTGGAACTACAACTAGAATTACAATTAATTTACTGGGAAAGAAACCCACTTTTTATTTATGCTGAGCCATGCCACACAGATTCTCATGTGTTATTATTTTACAAAACACTGAAAATGATGATATATGGTGATATTGAAGTGAAGATCATGAAAAGGCATAAAGCAAATCGATTTGAGACAATTCTTTTGCGATAAAGCTGTCCAAATTGGTGCAAAATGTTGCTGTTTGAGCTGACCCTAGAGAGCTAGGAGTAAATATAGCTCATTATTGCCATTTCTTTCATTTATTTATTTATTTATTTTTAATTTTTGTTTCAATTTTTTTCGCATTTAGTTTATTTATCTATGGGTTTTGCGTGTGTGTATAACTAGATATATATTTATATAGCATCATTATAGATAGTACATATACATAGTCACATACATGCATACATACATACATACATACATACATACATTCTAAAATTTGACTTTGCTTACTAAAGTACTGTTGTTATTTGCTTAAATTTCAAGAACTAGCTCGAAATGTGATTGCCGTTAAGTCCACATTATGTATTAATGCTATTTCACTTTAATTACTAAAGAAAAAAAACGTTTAAATATATTTGTGACATGAATAAAGCAACAAATTAGGTCAAATTATAAGTCCAGAGAATTAAATAAATAACCTTAAAACTAAAAAATAAGGAAAATAAAACCATTCAACCTAAAACCTTTGGTGTAGAATTTAATTGGAATTATAATCTTCTTATCTAGCAAGCAAATCGATTTGAGACGATTCTTTTGAGATAAAGCTGTCCAAACTGGTGCAAAATGTTGCTGTTTGAGCTTACCCTAGACAGCTAGGAGTAAATATAGCTCATTATTGCCCTTTTTTTCCTTTATTTATTTTAAAATTGTTTTCGTATTTAGTTTGTCTGTCTATGAGTTTTGTGTGTGCATAACTAGACGTACATGTGTATATAGCATCATTATAGATAGTACACGCACACACACACACTAAAATTTCACTTTGCTTGTTAAACTAGTGTAGTTATGTTCTGAAATTTCAAGAAATAGCTAGAAGTGTGATTGCCGCTAAGTCCCCATTAAGTATTCAACGCTGTTTCACTTTAATTACTAAAGGAAAAAACGCTTAAATATATTTGTGCAATGAATAAATAAAGTAACAAATTAGGTCAAATTATAAGGGCAGAAAATTAAATAAATAATCTAAAAACTAATAAATAAGGAAAATAAAACCATTCAACCTAAAAAATTTGGTCTAGAATTTAATTGCAACCATAATCTTCTTATCTGACAAGCAGCGAATAGAAAAAAAAAAAAAAAACCATAAAATTAACACATATAAACAAGATAATTAAGAAATGCAAATTAGAATGATATTTACTTGTTGTTAGAGTACTCATAGAGGCGGCCACGGCTGGAGAAGACAATGAGAGCAACTTCAGCGTCACAAAGGACAGAGAGTTCATAAGCTTTCTTCAAAAGTCCACTTCTTCTCTTGCAGAATGTCACTTGACGATTAGTTGTGTTCTCGATCCTCTTTATCTCTATCTTTCCCCTCCCCATTTTTCAATTCAATGATGACCTAGAGCTACCTAGCTTTTCCCAATCGATCAACACTGGGATATGGTTTTTACAATCTGATTAAACAATATAGACAAATATTTTAATCCATGCATATATAAATATATGTCCTCTTTTATTAAAAAAAAAAAGTTAAAACAAAATTTGATTTAGAGTACTTAAAAATTCTGGCCAAAAATCTCAATTTTGTGGGTATATTTATGCTTTGTGATGATTAAAACTTGGGGGAAAAATGCAAACAAGAAAAAGAATTTCAGAAGATCAGAACAGAAGGAGAAAAACCATTGTACTTAGAACCCACAAAAGTTTGACAGTGCACTTGGCAGATTTTATCTTTTTATAATGTTCAGAAATTGCAACATGGAAGATCTAGCTAATAGAAGAGAGGATGAACATGTATGCATATTGAACGTAGCAAATTATAGGAAAATATTTTGTGGATAAATTTATCAGACGTGAAAAAAGAAATTTATAGAAAAATCAGAAGGAAAATGAGAGAGATAGAACAGAAAGTAACAGTTGATCTATATATACATGAAAAGAGTAGGTAAGATCGATGATAAGAGGTGAGCAATTTGTATATACGAGGGTAAGACTTCTGTGAAGATCATCAATGTTTTAAGAAAGATATATATATATATATATATATATATATATATAAAAGAAGGTCAAGCAAAATCTAAGCCTTGTGATTAAATGTTTGATACATAGTTAAATGAAAAGAGTATTAAACAACAAAAAATGAGAGAGATTTTAGCAGCCAGTAATAGTCACAGTAGTCGTACTAGTCAATTATAGGTGCGCAAGATACGATCTCATAGTATGTATGGCCTTTTGACCAAAAATATAAAAACAAAACTCCCAAGATTCATGGACAAAAATCTTAATTTAAGACAGGGAAATATACATGAAAAAGTAATTGCAACTGAATTTGATCAAGTGAAATACCTTATATATATTATCCTACTGTCATTGTAAATGTAAAACAATTGTAAAAAGATTTCTTAAGCCAAAAAATGAGAAGTGCAAGAATTGAGAAAGATCTCTTTTCATCAAACTCAAAAGAAACCATGAAATAAGAGGGGAAAGAAAGAGCTATCTCTCTCACATATGTGGTTTTAAGGAGGAAACATTAAGCTTAAATACATATTCACATATGCAATTATAACATTGAACTGAGATCAGAAAACCACACATGATTGTTTATTTCACCTTTTCTGTGTACATTAAACTCAAATCATCACAAAGAAAAATGGTGCAATGAAACCAAAAGAAATGGTTACATCTCCATGGAACAAACAAGTAATCAAATAAAAAAGGCCAAGGGAAAAGAAATTCAAAAAAGAAGTAAAAACACATATCACTACAATAGATGTAACCAGGATGAGGAAAATCTAGTGATGAGAAATTTTACCAAAAAAACTTGACAAAATATTCTTTTTTTTTCAAAAAAGAAAATAAAAGAAGCTATATACATAAGAAAAATGTTCTAACTTCTGCCAGAAAGCAAAAATAATAATAATAATAAATAAAAAATAAAAATCTGAAGATGGGTAACAGAAAAGAGAACTAAAAGAACAAAAGAAGGGCAAAACTACTAGATCATCTACATGCAAGGAAAAGAAGATTCTTTTGTTCTGGCACAGAAAAAAATCTACGAAGATATCACACTCTGTGTAATCATGTTTATCTATTCCTAGATATGAAAAGCGTGAATGAAACAGATCTCTCAATCTATATTTTTTCTATCAGATCTGTGATAACTTTTTCTTTAAAAAGGATCAACCACAGACCTCTCTTTGGAGTTTGGCCTTCCACTCCGAGCACTTCAGCTTTCGGAAAACTTCTCTTTACTTCCTCACAAACAAGCCAAACTTTATATCCTATTTTATATACAGCTTCCACTTCTTTCCCACATTTATATCTCTTTCTTTCTTTGTCTAATATACTTAACAAGAGAGAGAGAGAGAGAGAGAAGGGTTCTGAGAAGAAATTAAGAAAATGACCTTAAGCTTGTTTTTGCCAAAAATCCCAAAAGACGGTGTGGTTTTAGCTAAATGAAACTAGCTTTTGCAGGTGCAAATTCGCACCATATACTGCAATTCGTGTTCAAGGGCTTTATATTAACTAGGTGTAACAAAAGACTAATATGCCCTTCTAAATTATCATCATTAACATATGTGCGCCATGCATATGTATCAGAAGATTCTATTGGAGTGGACTGAAAGTTTGATCTGACAATTGAGAGGGGATTAACTAGCAAATTTTGTACCTTGGAAATTACAGAAGCTTTGCCAATTCTAGGGCTTGGTGCTTTCCACGTACTTGTGCACTAGGTGGTCGGTGAAGAGGAAAAACAAGAGCAATATAAAACCCCAAATTAAAAAAAAAAGAAAAAGAAAATGGTCGTTTTCATAAGTTCTGCCTCTGCGTGGTCCAGTAAATGGTGGGCATGTTGAATCAGTCATAGTTTATATATGCTCCTCATACATATATATATATATATATATTATATATATCACAAGTTATGTAGTGTTCTCATGTCCTTAATTTTGTTTCTATTATTGTTATTGCTTGGGATGGATGCGTAATATAGGCCCATGAATGTTGGAAAAAAATATTAAAAAAATCCAACGCGTTATGTAAGAGTTACTACGTTGTTGACTTTTGCGACCAAAAATCATGTCCCCTTGACCCTTTTCCATGCTCGTATGCTGCCTATATATAATGCATGATGTGATACATACACGATGGGCGTCACTATTGGCTGATCAGCTCAAAAGTCATCATGATGGGAACTAATTAGTGGACATTTCATATTTCGACTAAGGTATATACGTGCCCAATTTCACAGGCTTAATTTCTCTCTTTTTCTTTTCAACATTCCAACTAAACTGACACACAAATTTTCGAATTGTTACAGAGGAGAGGATTCAAAATATGGACCTCTTGGTGAAGATAAATTTACTAGGTCTCCACAGTTTTTCGTTAAATTAAAGATTTTGACGTGGGACCAAAATTCAATATAAATAGTAGTAATAGAAAATGAGGTGGAGGATCCTTTTAGCACGACAGTTCGTACAATAGACTCTGTTAACTGAGTCAATAGAAACATTAGTATGCAATCAAATACATAAAGTCGTGAATGAGAACGATCATCTTAAGGAACATGCCAATGGGAACAACTCATTGCCAAAGCCTAGATTATCATGCATGCTAATGCATGAGCAAATGAGTTATAGCCTTATAAACTAGAAGACCATAAATTTAAAAGGACTATACTTTCAATGTAATAGGTGCTATATATGGTTATAAAATCTTTCGGGTAATCCATTCACCAATTATTATATATCGTAAGGTAGAAAGGCTGCAATGAGAACATATCGTGTGCATTTATAGGCGCACATATATAGATGGCTACGGGCTTGCAGCTTACTCTTTCAAGTAACTAGCATATTTATGTATGTATGTATGTATGTATGTATGTATGTATGGGTAATTTCAGCAAGTACGCATTTATTGTTTAAAATTACTAAATTGAAATGTAGAAGTGTATTAAATTAGATTTAAGACGGCAAATTTAAAATTTTTAACTTTTTTCATGAGGGTTAATTTTAAATTTGTACTTCGAAGAAAATGAGTTATCTCACTTTATCTCTCAAAATTTCCACCTAAGCATAATCATAAATTGCAAGTTCGATAATTTATCGAGATGTCAATTTTTAAAACAACTTTAATTATATATGAGTCACATGAATAGTTGGTAAAGGGTAATTTTTTTATAAATGGTTTTAATCATGTATGAGAAACTTGAAAAAGCAAACTTGTTAATTAAAATTGAGATAAATTTGATAACTTGATGGAAGTATCAAAATTCTAACTTAAAATGAGCTCAGGAAATTTTATGCTATTTTGAGTGATTTATATGGGTAAAATGAGACAAACCTTAAATTTGGGCTAAATTTTAAAATTAATCATATTCACAATATTATGCTATGTTTTAAACTGAAAGGGCTATATATTTACTTGCAATTAACATCTAAATATTTCATAAATTCAAAATGTAATTTCAACGGGTTTGATTACACCTAAAACTGAGAAGCTCGTGAGCTCTTTCCTTTACAACTTGGAGACATCCATATGTATACTTATAGCAATATTTTCTTTAGCTTACAATTCATCAAAATGTAATATTATCAACTGCATAAATAGAACAACAATTTTCGTAGGTTTTGTTCACTTATATACGCAATCTGCATCAAGTTGCTTCTTTACAGCAGCCACGTGAATAACTGGTTTCAACAACAGCTCAACTACACAATTTTGGCAAACCTTTAGCAGCTCCACAAACGTAACTATCGTTGGGGTTTCGTATTTTGTGCCTCTCTCTCTCTCTAATAGTTGGCATGATCAAGTTGGTCTTATATATATATCCTCAAAGCAAAGATTAAAAGTATTTTCCACTTTAATCATATGTCAAGTTACAGAAGCATTAGATACAATAGTCCATAAGTACTAGTAAAACAAAAATGGTTGGAGTATTATGCTAGCTGTTGATGCACTGCTACTTCTGATAAACAGCGCACTCTCCTCTCTTCAGTAGAGGCTATGAATTACATCAACAATTTATGCTTTGTTTAGTATGTTTGTAGTATATATATAAGATAGCTAGTCCCCTTTATCTTTTCACGCGGTATTATATATATCGAAAAATATAGACACCCAATAATTTCGTGCATGTGTCCTTCGTTCTTTAAGTACTGAAATACCCGTGAATAGATAGATTCAATCCACTAGATATCTCTTCGTTTCTGACATATATGGGTTCAATATTATGCAGTTCTGCCCAAGAAATGATGACACTTTCAGACCCAAACAACTATTATATAAAAGCCAAGAAGATCAGCAGCGCCGTTTCCACATGTGGGGGACACAGTAAATTGTAAAAATACTCTGCAGGTAGAAAAAAACATTTTTAGCCCATCAGTTTAAATATTAAAGTTTGTGACTTTGTTTTATGTTTATATTTATTTAAAATAATTTTAGTATAATCTTAGGGTTAAAAAATATGTCTTGAGATTAATAAATTCAATATTGTTTGTACTCCTTTGGCTTAATTTAATTTAATTTAATTTGTCTTTCACTTCGTGAAGGGAGAGCGTGTAATAAGTTTAGGTGGTGGATTAAGTGTGGAATGAGGTAGGATTTTTGGTGCCAACCTAGTCAAAATGCTGTTCCTAAGTAACTTTAATACTAGTAATTTCATTTAAAAAAAGTGGAAAGGGTATAATAACAGTTAATAGAGAGGGTGTATGATTGAAATATTTGCCCTAACGTTGATTAGGTCTAACTTATCTGTCCTGGTCTTAATTAGAGGTAATTAAATTCACCATTTGTTGGATGCTACATCATAGACAAACAGTTATTCCCGGACTATATAGGCCAACATTTTCCTCACCACTCAACGGAAAAGTCTCTTCTATTTCTTTATGATTATACATGAGGTATATCTATTGACACCCTTCATTCTATTTTCAACACACCTATTTTTAAACAGATCTTATATTCTACTTGTTATACCCCTATTATAATACCAAAAAAATCCTTATGCTTGAATAGTGTTTTTTCTTTTTCAACCCACCAACCAACCGATCAAACAAACTTTCATGATAGTCTAAAGAAGCGTTTCCTATTAAAAAAATCCATCGTCTCTAAAAGTTTAATTGAATATACATATATATATATATCTATATATGTATATATAACAGATTTCATAAAATAACTAAACTCAAAAAAAGAAAAAAAAAGGTGATTAATGCTTCAGTATACAAAAAAGAAGGAAAAAAAAACCATTAATTTATTTGTATCATTTCTCTCTTCTTCTTTTTTTAAGGGATGTTTCTCTTTTTTTAAACCTATATATTAATTTTTTTCGCTACAAACAAAATATTGGTTCCACTTATTCTTAAAAAAAAAAAAACTATTTATTTCATTAGAGAAAACAATCCATGATAGGCTTTAGGATTAATTACAAAAATTCTCCTTAAACTATAGCTTTGGCAACGCTTTGCCTCCCAAACTTCAAAATGTAACATCTATTCTCCTGAAATATGAACTGTTAACAAAAATGGTCCTTCTGTTAAGATTTTAACAACTATTATTGACAAATAATTTTCAAATTAGGGGTGTTTTAGTAATCCTAATTATAAAAACAACAAAAAATAAAAACTATAATAAAAATAGTCTTTATTGATGATTAAAAACAAAAAAAAAAATCAATTAAAAACATATTACTATTGCTTTTTGGATATACTAAAATTTTCTTTATTTTACTAACATTTTTCACACTTAAAAAAAGAATTTTGAAAATTTAAAAGTCATAAATACTCATAAAAACTTCAAAAATATGAAAAGAAATTTTATTAATACTGTCAGAGTTTTTTTCTCTTAAAAAACTTTATGTTATATTTAAGATATTTATGTTTTACATTTTTTTTCACTAATATACATAACTTCTTCTAATGGTATAATAGTTTTAGTTAATTTATTTATTTTTAATCATCAATAAAGATTATTTTTATTATGATTTTAATTTTTATGATTATTTTTATACTAGAATTACCAAAATATCTTTAACTTTATAATCATTTATCAATTTTTCGATAAAATTCTAATAGAAGAAACATTTTTGTTAATAGTTCATATTTCAAGAGAAACAGATGTTACGTTTTGAAGTTTGTAGGATAAAGTGTTATGAAGGTTATAGTTTGGGGGAATTTTTGTGATTAATCCTAAGATTTATTGAGCCAAACCATTTTACTCCTCAAGTGCAGACTAAAATCATTTCGTGCACTAACATGTGTAAGATTTTTTTTGGGGTAAATCAAAGGGTCAAATGTTTATAGAATTTTTTTACAGTAAACAATGAAATGTGTAAAGGTTCTCATAGTTTATAAGGTATGTAATAAGTATTTCTTTAAAATGCTTTTGTCTTTAAAAATAATTTTATGAATAGGCAATACAGTGATAAAAAAAATTATTTAAAGAAGGTGCGTAAAAGTTGGATGAGAGGTATCATAGATACACCCTTATACACGTTACCGTTATAGCATTCATCCTCCAATTTTACATATATATCCTTTCATTGCAGCTCGCATTGTATAAATTGCAACGGAATATAGTAAAATATATTCCTGACCAAATCTTATTTGAGGAACAAGATTTGACAACGTAGTTTGGCAAGACAAACCGACCACGCTTTTTTTGAGTTATTGAGCTTGTCCCAGATTGCTCATACACTAGTTTAAGAAAAGCCCAACTAACAACAACAAAGTAAAAAAACTTGTTTCGTCCAAATAAAATTGAATTCCTCCATCACAAGCAGTCATTTTTCTTTCCATGCAAATCCATGTAATATTGTGGCTCTATTCCACTTTTATCTATTTTGCTTCGCTTGAGGCTTGTAATTTGTCGCTGTCATGGCTGCAATCCTGTTCACACATTTTTCTTCAAAATTGTGAAGGAATAGAGTGGCGTAATTGGTTTTCTACATTGAATCCAATTTAGTTGAGTTGTTTGGAATATTGCTAGATATGGTAAAAATTTCCTTGAGAATTGATAGGAGAACTTCTTCCAAAAGTAGAGCCTTATTCTGTGGTCCTAGATGTTCTGTCATCCATTTCCCATTAGCATAAGAAATATTAAAGCCATGAAACGGAGAGAGCCAGAGCATCTTAACTTGTTACTACCGTTATTTAACTCACATGGCCCATTTCAGTAACATGTTACAAATAATTAATTCTTGGTGATTTTAATTTTATGCTCTAACATAGAAAATTAGTTTCTATGTACAATGAACATAAATATATGTGCACAAACGTTTGGGGTCGCTGACATGAAATGCCAAACACGCAATTCGAAGGTTACTCATGATCGGACCATCCCTGTTACAAGATGTCATTGCTATCTCAAATGTTATATTTACTTTTTTCTTGTATTTTTTAAACTTTAAAACTTATAAAAGTAAATTTTAATTTTAAAATAAATTGAAAATAACATTAATAAATCAATACATCAACCAAAAGCAATAAAAAGTCAAGTTTAACTTATACTACTTATAGTGTCAAATTTATTAGGCCATCTGGTAAAACGGTTAGAATCAACAATTTTAATTTGAAAATTATAGCATGTAAGAGTTTTATATTGTAACTTTTATGTAACATGTGAAAGTTTTATACTGTTCACAGTTGTAACTGATGGCTAAAACCGCTCTACCAAATGACCTTTATAGCACCAAGTATAGTACATACCAAAATATCATCGCATCATAGCAAAACTTCTACTCGAATAAATTAAGCATTGACAAGCTAATTTAACATTACATTGGATATGCCTTTGTATCTGTAGTTTTTTTTAATTAAATCTCAATTCCCTCAATCTATTAAGCAAAAATTTGATGTCCGGTAGATCCCAAAGCCTATAAGCTATTCTGCATATATGATTTTATGAAATTTTCAAATCAACATAATTTTCCCTATATGAAATTGTATCCATACGTATATGTTGAATGAAAATAATTTCGCGGGTCGTTTACAGGTAGTTTGAAAAAGAAAAAGAAAAATTAAAAAGTATGCTTTTCAAAGTTCCCCTACTGGAGTGTTCAGAAATTGAACATGTGGAACATCCCACCTGCACATCATGTGGAGATTTCCCTCCAGGCATACATCCCTTGTGGATCTCATAAATGCTCGATTGCAACAATGGGAAATTTGATTAAGAAATTATTAGTTGTTTTTCCTTCAGAAAAATAACCAAAAAAAAAACAAAAACTAAAACTAAAACAAAAAGCGAGAGAGAGAGGACTTGAGAGAAAAAGTTCCGTGTTACACTGGTTTTGAATTCAAACGCGTCTTTCTGCCGACAATTTAGAACGCGCAAAAGTCAGGCGGAATCGAACTTTCCAAAAGCTTTTGGTTTCCTTCCTTGTATCTGATTCTTTCATATGGGTGGATGTGAAATTGACCTCTACGTCATTCATGGCGGCCTTAGATTAAACTATGAAAAAAATTCTTAAGTTCCAATTCTCATAAGGGTATACAATCATTTGAAGTGAAAAAAGAAGGGCGCATCCTAGACAGTTCTCAAACAAAACAAGCTCTTTAGCAATGATTAATCTCTCTTCATGGACCTAATTATATTCACAAGTGCTTTCAACTCTCAATTTTGGGACAGATAGAAAGCAGGAGGCCTACAACTAAGACCAACCAATATCCAACTACCAGTTAGACCCCACAGCTAACAAACAGAATGACAAAAAGATAAGCAGAGGTAAATAGCAACAGTTTAGATGAACACTACACATCAAATCTAGTTAGCACTTACTTTTCCTAGCAATATATGATCAAAGAATTCTACTGAATAAAAAAAAGGGCAAAAGTGAAGGGGAGTCTCTTCTTAGAGAAAGGGTCATTCTAGTAAATAACTAATAAAAGGAAAGGATGATTCGAAACCTATGCCAAGGCCAAATCATAAAGATTGGTCCAGCGTTATAAAAGAATCATTCCGGTACGGGAATAACAGCATCATAAATCTAGCATCTTCCTGAGAACGGGAGCCCAAAATGGACAATATTAAACATTATTTTACATGCACCATCATTGCTTTTGAAAGCCCTGATGCACCTAACATGAATCCACCCCACTTCAAAAGAAGACTTGGAAACAAAACGAAAAATTAGTAAATTAGATGAGAATAGGGAAGTGGGGGAAGTTAGATTAGTTGAGTGTAGTAAATTAGAATTACGTTGACAATATCTACTAGAAGAATGCAGGGAAGAGGAAAGTTAGATTTAAAAAATAATAATAAAAAAAATAAAACACCAAACAAACAAAATCGTTAACATGTATCAGCCTCTGGTCCAGAATGTCATCGGTGAGTAGGCTTCAACAATATAGTTGATTTCCATATACGTCTCTCTCTCTCTCTATTCCCACAGAAAGTTCAAGCGCACGCCTAATATTGTAAAGTTGCAATCTGCGAGCACAGATCTACCTCCCCTGTCCCCTTCAAGTTTCAACCTCCCAAACAAATAATCGGTGAGCTTGACAACTTGAGCCCGATACAATTCTCGTTTGTATCTCATTTTTGTTTTTATTTGATACTCATTATTCACTTATTTGGTTCAGCAAGCTTTGGTATGTAAAAGAAAGGTTTAAAAACAAAAGTCTTAAGAGCCGAAAAAAGGGTGTTGGAAATTGCAATACAGTTTCATTAAACTGTCTTAAAGAAAGAAACTTTAACCGGTAATGAACTATGAAAACAGGAGATTGTCAAATATGGGCACTGCTGCGGTATTAAACTGGTGCAACAGAGTAACTGACTTGTTCACAAAAGAAAAATGATTATGAGGCAAAAATGAAATGGGAAAAGACGGAAAGGAAGTAAATGAATATTAAAGGTCATGACTAATGTCAGGTTCAATTCGGTTTTAAAAAGGAAGAAAGCAAGGCGAAACAAGCACAAGCAACTGAATACTGCATAATGCTAAAACGTAAAGGCATAACAATAATGAAAACATTGATAATCGTACTGCCAAATTGTTGCCAGCAGATTATCCAAATCCAACATTTACAAGCCAACAAGTTTAGTGCATAACAATGGTCAAAGACGCTTGCTTGCCCAGATCTTATTTAAGTTACTAGTTTTTACAAACTTTGCCCAAACTTCTTTTCGTCTTAAACTTAAGGTGCGGATTTGATCTTCATACTTTGTGGTGGAGTCAGGTGTGGAATTACGCTAGGCTATGTTTGCTACGACACGAAGTTTTCACCTATATTAAACAAAAACATTAATGTCATCCAAATCAACTATTTTGAGCCACAATTAGCTAGTTCCTTTGAAACCCTGCTGTGGAATTATTAAGCTCGACTCTAATTATCAAACAATTACCAAGCATTCTAAAAATCGTACTCCCAGATGACAATCAATACCCTAATTCCTAAAATTAGTCCAACACAGAATCCTTTTGAAAAGTTAAAAAATACAAAAAATTTTCCATTCCATATCAATTTAGGGCCAAAAAAATTAAAAAAAAAATCCAAATCAATTTTCGTGAGAAGAACGATTCCATAAATCAAATCACCAACAATATAGCACAATCAAACTAGTATACACAAAATATAAGCCCAAAAAAATCACTAATTACATCAATTTTCAAAAATGACCTGAAGTTCAACGCAGCGAGAGCGACAAAGGCGCACCTCATCGGAAACCGATCGATTCAGCAGGAGCATCAATCGGAGAAATCCATCAATCGCGAATCCCTAGCTCAACCTCGAGCTCTTCGTCGTCTTCAAAGAGCTTGAGAAGACGCGCGTGCTGTTCTTCCCTCTTCTTCTTCTGCCACAGCTTGAAGAGAAGCACGGAGAATCCAACGACCGCCACCAAACCCAGGCAAACGATCACGACCTTGATCCCCGTGGAGCTTGCTTTACTCTCGGATTTCGCATTCGAAGATTCGCCACTTGCTCTCGCCAAGCCTGCAAAATACGCAATTGAGATGTCGTTAGATTTGAAGGGAAAAGTGGTATTCATGAGCGATCTGCTTCGAACACCGAGCTGAAGAAGAATTCTTTGGGGAAGAGAGACAAAGGGAGAGACCTGAGACGAACAGGATCAAAAGCGAGAAGAGGAGAGGAGAGAATTGTACGGATCTTCGGCCATGGAAGCTTGTCATCTCTCTCTCTGTCTTCACGTCCTCTTCGTTGGCTCGTTCTGATTCTGTTCTACATGTCTTTGAGAAATTAATAACTACCGGTCCCCCAAACCATTTGATAGGTAATAACTTGGTCATCATTTTTTTGATTTTAACAAAATGACCTCAAACTCCTAAACCTTTACACTTGAAGGCTTTCCATTAAAACCATGTTTAAAACGGTTAAAAAATTGAAGTACTAACTTTAGTTTTGAGTTATTTAGGATCCGTTTAGTAAATAGATTTAAATTGTG
>CAMOHE010043991.1:20981-82406 GCA_946598075.1 Artocarpus hirsutus
TGCAAAATACGCAATTGAGATGTCGTTAGATTTGAAGGGAAAAGTGGTATTCATGAGCGATCTGCTTCGAACACCGAGCTGAAGAAAAATTCTTTGGGGAAGAGAGAGAAAGGGAGAGACCTGAGACGAACAGGATCAAAAGCGAGAAGAGGAGAGGAGAGAATTGTACGGATCTTCGGCCATGGAAGCTTGTCATCTCTCTCTCTCTGTCTTCACGTCCTCTTCGTTGGCTCGTTCTGATTCTGTTCTACATGTCTTTGAGAAATTAATAACTACCGGTCCCCCAAACCATTTGATAGGTAATAACTTGGTCATCATTTTTTTGATTTTAACAAAATGACCTCAAACTCCTAAACCTTTACACTTGAAGGCTTTCCATTAAAACCATGTTTAAAACGGTTAAAAAATTGAAGTACTAACTTTAGTTTTGAGTTATTTAGGATCCGTTTAGTAAATAGATTTAAATTGTGCTGATTTTGATTATTTTGATTGAGTAATATGATTTAAATTGCAATTCAAATTTTTGTTTAGATGCACATTTAAAGTGTTAATCTGAACTAAATAAACTTAAAATTTATGTTTGGATAGATAGTAGAAAAGTTTTTAACTAATAAACTAACAAAATCTTAATATTGATGATATTAAAAAATGCAATATAGATCTTGATTTATTCTTTTCTTCATTAAGAACGTAATGAAGTAAGAATTATATCAATCAGATGTCAAATAAAAAAATTATGATTTTTTTCTACAAATATTAGAGAAAAAATATGAAATTTTACTGTAACAAGCTGATCCGAGTTTAAAAAGTTTAACAGGAGCAGAACTCTATAAACTTAAATTCAAAAATTCATTTGGTTTAAATTTCAATTGTTTCCCCCTCTTTATCCAGTTTCCATTGTTTCTCTGTGTCACGTGCAACAATTTTTTTAAAAATGGAAAAACGCTTCGGCAAAGCGACGACAGAAGAAGAACAAAAAATTAGCAGAGAGGGGAAGAAGAAGCCCCCGTGACAATAGCCAATAAATATATGTTCTGAAATTGAAATAGAAACCATGGAGAAAATGCAGTGGAGTTAGATCTGCTTTCTTCTTCACCAAGACTATCTACCTATATATGGAGAAAATTAAAAAAAAAAATGTGACTTTAAGCCATTGTGGATCTCTTTCTGCTAGTCAGAACTTAAAAACTGGAACATGGAGAGAGGAATGCTAAAAGGCGAAACGGTGTAAACAGCTGTTCAACTCTGATTTTTTTTTTTTCAAATGGAAACTGCTGTTAACTTTGTTAAATAACTAAGCTTATAGAAATGATATGGCAATTTATTATTCGCTGGACAGGGCTTTGGACAACTTGTTTTTGGACGGAAGATGTAAGCCCCGAGATGAAACATGACATTAACCGTGAAAAATAGCAACAAAAAGATTCAAGGTGTATCTCACAAACGACAATATAAGGAAGATAACACGCAGATGATAAGCGAAAAATTGACAATATAAAATTTATAGAACAACAACAGGATGTTTAGAAATTGAATATGAACTAAGAGTTAAAACGACGAGTATTATAGTATACGAGAGCTTTATATTATACTATATTTTGTTTCATATTACAACATATGAGAGTTTTACATTATTTGAGTTGAAACTGAATCCGCCAATCAACTCAATCGGTTAAATCCAATCTAATCTGATGAATTGGTTTGAATTATGAGAAATATGGATTAGTATTAAGTTAGAATTTTCCCAATTCGATGTGTATAGATTATAGATTGAGTTTTTTCTAGTTCATATAATCCGTGAATCCGAACTACATATAAACATATAAATATATAATTTTTTTAATATACATCGACCGCATTTTGTTTAAAGTTTATATGTTTAAAATGGAAAGGAATCTTAGCTCAATTAGAAGACCCAATATTATTTATTCAAGTCTAAAGTGTATTTAAGCAAGTTTGTATGTTTTCTGATGATACAACTTAGTTTTTTTATTAAAGATTTGCATTTGATTGGGTCGTAACACATAGGGCTGTATAGAATTATGTTGTTTTATATTATGTTAATTTTTATATTTATTTTTTAATAAATTTAAATGCTCAATCCATCAATCCGAGGACTTCAATCCGTAAATCCCTTGTTTCGGATTGGATCGGATTAAGGGTGTTCATGGATTGATGTTGGATTAGACGTTTTCCAATATGATATATACAAATTAGATTACAGTTTAACTTCTAATTGTATAATGCGATCCAAGAACACCCCTATTTGTGACTTTGAGCAAGAAAGAAAGGCACTTAATAAAACAATATTATACTTAGCTCTAAAAAAAATAGATAATTTAGCTTTTCCGTCTAAAAAAATGATGGAATCTAATGGAAAAGAAAAGGTTGGAGAAAAATCATAGATCAGGGAATAAAAAACAGGTACTTTTGAAGTTTAGAGAACACGTTGACATAAGTGACATGGTTTGAGAAGAATTAATGAGAGAAAAAAATTCAATATTTTTTTTTTAAAGGAAAAAAGAAACGAGAAGATACTCTTGCAAACTACAATCAATGCATTAAGAAAATGAATTCCATGAGCCAGCAGGCACTGAATGACTTCTTTCATTTTTTTTTTTTTTTTTTGAGAATCAAAGCAGGAAGGGGTTGATGGTCTTGAGCTAGTGCAAAACCAGCAAGTCGTTTATGTTTTCAGTCTTTACCGTTGATAGAGCGTTTGCCATCTTTGTTTGTAAGAGCGAGGCTGCAGGGGGGGAAAAATTAAACAAAATATTGCACCAGCCGGGAATCGAACCCGGGTCTGTACCGTGGCAGGGTACTATTCTACCACTAGACCACTGGTGCTGTTGTTGGCGTGGGGCTCTGAAATTTTTAAATGTAATGGCACAAGTGCTCACAATTTATACTTCCAGGATTTTCAGATTCCCTCCTTATCTTTACATTTTTTTTTTTTTTGCTACCAAATTATTGTCCAACTCATTTAAATTTTATGTTACAATGCTTTTTCTTACCAAAAATTTTTGAAGATTTGGGGGACTTCGGTTTTCTGTTGTTTACAATAGTATGTATTGTAGATCGTTCCTTTTTTTTTTTCGTTTTCCTGCTCTTTATATTTTGAGTAGCGATGGTCTTAATAGTAAACAAGGGATACCTTCTTTACCAAAGGAGACAACGTGTCGTAGAACTTTTAATGTTTTTGGTATGTGAAGAATAAAGTGCAGAGAATACTCGTAGGAGAGGAAGAAGAAGATGATGAACAAAGAAAAACGTGATACTTTGGGAAATATCCACTGCTGAGGATAGGCAATTGCATTCATTATATAGAGAAATAGTTATAAGACGTAGCCTAGCCAAAAATTCACATCTAACTTGATCTTCAAGCCCAGGGTGTTTTTAGGGGAAAAAAAAAGGGGAAAAAAGTTACAAGAAAATATAAGCAAGACACATGTCACTAATCTAGCCCACAACCGTATATTATAGCCTTATAAATAGAGAAAGTTTTTATGAACATTGGACAATTTTAAATAGAGAAACTTCTTGACTATCGCAAATATGAAAGTAGTGTTTTCTCATTTTTTTGTCGAAAGGCTCCATTGGACCAGCTAGACAGAAGACGTTTAACACTTAATTATAAATATTATGGAAAAACAAACAAGTTTAGACCAAACCATCATTAAAAAAACAATAATCATTAGATTAAAAACGAATTATGGCTAGCTAGATGAAAATGTCCAAGATACCAAGTGCATTTTTCCAAAAACAACAGGGGACTTTAGACTTAGAGCAATTTTTCCATATAATAAGGTTCGATCTTTGATTGTTGATCCAAGCCTCCACTTTAAATAATATATATGTTGCGTATACATATATACATGTATACAAGTAATCGTCTATGCATCTAAGTTTGACAGGATAGAGAGCGTAGTTTCAGTTATTTGCGTGCTTCACCAGATCAGAGAGAGAGAGAGAAAATGGCAGGGCCTCAGTGCTGCTCTAATCCACCTGTACCGGATCCGAGCAGCGGAGAAGGCAGCGTTAAAGAACTGGGAGGCCTCAAAGTTTACATATCTGGTTCCCCTAACTCCAAATTTGCCGTTGTTCTCATCTCCGACGTTTTTGGTAATTATTCACCTTACTACTCTCCATTTGTTTCCTCCAGAGACTAGATTTTGTTTTTCTTTTCATATTGGTTGAAAAGAAAGTAAAAAATGATAACAATATTAAACGACAACGATAATCTTCAATTTCTCTCGCCCTTTTTCTTTTTGTTTCTCCATTTTTTTTCCCTCAACTTATGTCAAGTTATTGTTCAATCATATCTTATTGACATCACATAGTGGACATAAGAATTTCTTTTCCTCTACGCTTTTTAATCCGTAAAATTTACAACTTTGATTTTTTGAAACTGGTGCAGGATATGAAGCCCCAAACATAAGGTAATGCTACATTAAAAAAGGTTTTCTCTTTTTTTTTTAACACACAAATGCCATCACACCCTTGAAAATGAAAAATTAGTGCCCCTTAAAATTTTACAAGGTGTTTGATAGGATGGTTAGAACTTTTTTTACTGTAACTCGTGAGAGTTTTATACTGTAAGAACTTTTTCACTGTTACCGTAACATGTGAGAGCTTTACTCTATTTACAACCGAGATTATGGTTAGGACCGAGCTTGCCAAACAGAGCGTTAATGTTGCATTATAAAATCTTCCCTTGCGACGAATTTGCCAATTTAGGTTAAAGGAAATCTAGGTTCGTACTTGGATGCATCATAACGAGGATAATTTTGCATTTTACAAGTCTTGTCCCGATTTTGGGAAAGGAATTTGGTTGTAGGGAAAGATTGCAAAAGGAATTTTGAAATTCAAGGGTACGTGGGTTAATTGTTTTTCCAAACTCTTGGCGGTGTCGGCTCTAACAAATTTGAAGTCTTAGACAAAATTTATTAGACATATTTTTTTGCTTATTGAGATGAAATATTATTAGTTAAATATATTTAAATTATTGGTATTTTTTTTCAACAGACTATAGCTAATCTTTCTAGTTACATAAATTGATCTTAAATGACTTTATTAATTAATGGCAAACAATAAGCAAATGTTGGAAGCATGTTGAACTAAGATAAATGATTCAAACATTTATGAAACTATTGGAAACAAACAAGCCCTTGGCTTGATTTGTATTTGACTCTGGTCTCCGCATCGAGTGGCCAACTGTTCACCTTAAGGCTTGATAGGGCCAACCTTCACATTTTGGTTAATATTCTTAGAGATGTCAATCATGTCGTGTCAACCCGGCCCATAATTGGTTGGGCCCAAGCATGTTTCGTGTCGTATTTAGCCTGGCTCATCAAAGTTTATGTTTCGTGTCGTACTCAGCCTAGCTCATCAAAGTTTTGTGCCGTGTTCATGCCAGCCTAAGATTGAAAAATATAGACTCGGTCTGACCCATAGGCCCAAGCATATCTTGTGCTTGTGCTCGTGTGTCGTGCCCATGCTTTTTATCATACCAGGTGCGATAGGCTGTTAGATTGGCTTACTGATTATAAAACTATTATTTTTAATTATTTTCAAGTTATAATATTATTCAAATAAAAATAAATAAATAAAAAATATAGCTTATATTTTCTTACTAGGTAAATTTTTTTAATTATTGAGAAATTTGTAATATTATCATTAAAACTACATAATTGAAAATAAAAATAAGGTATTAGGTCATGTTGTATCGTGCTTGTGTCACACTCAGTGCTTTTTGTCTTGTCGTGTTGTGTCGTACTCTACCTACATGCCTAAATTATGAGCCCGACATGGCCTACCATCTCATACCGTGCTTAACTCAGTTTAATCTAATCTCGCGTCGTGTTGTGTCTAGCATAATTTTTTTCATGTCATGCAATCGTGCTTGCCGGTAGGTTTAGCTAAATTGACATCTCTAAATGTTTTTTTTCCTAGAAGTCATGTTTTAGCACTTTATGCATAAAACAAAATAACATAACATTGCCCCCTGGAAACTATCTCTAAATATATCCTCTTACTAAAAAAAGCTGCTGATTTCTATTTGAAAGGATGGTTGCCGACAAGGTTGCGGCATCTGGATTCTTTGTTGTTGTTCCTGACTTCTTCCACGGCGATCCTTTTGCATACAGCAATAATACGCCTCTAGCAGTTTGGTTAAAAGATCACGGAACTGTAAGTTCTTTGTCACTTTTTTTTTTTTTTTTCTGAATATAAATCCAAAGGGCTTCAAATATAATAGATTAATTTCACATTGTTGTTGTTAATAATATGCTACATACGTTTTTCCTAACAGGATAAGGGATTTGAAGATGTGAAACCTGTAGTTGAAGCTCTGAAATCAATGGGTTTCTCTGCACTTGGGGCTGCAGGCTTCTGTTGGGGTGGTCAGTTTTGGTTTTTGCTTTTTACCTTACTTTTTTTTAGTGTGTTTATTTTTTCAAATATTTATTTTTATTTTTTAATTTTTTCCGTCATCTTGATTAGTACTGACTTTGTTAACATATATGGTAAAAATTTAATTGAACACTTGTTCCAATTATAAATGTTAAATATGTAGTTTCCCCATCTGATAAATTGTAGTCAGAGTCGAAGCATAAATTAACATATGTTTCTTTACAGCCAAGGTTGTGACTGAAATTTCAAGGTCTAAATCCATTCAAGCTGCTGTGCTCTTACATCCTTCCTTTGTCACGTTGGATGACATTATGGGTAAGGATTCCAGCGATATTGGTCTGTTTGATAGTGTTTTAAAAATAAATAAAAATAATTTCATTTTGAAAAATGAAAATTTTTTAAGAATTGTGTTGAAAGTGCTTTTAAAATTTTTGTCTCAAAAAACGTATAAAAATATTTCTAAAACTCTTAAAACAAAATCAAATGAGGTTAGAAATCTTACGCAAATATGTACATATATATATATATATATGTATGTATTTAAAAACCAAACACGTGAATTCTCCATGAGCAGAAATAGACAAGTGAGGGCTTGTGATTCAACAGGGTATAACATAAAGTTATATTACTTGTCATCATCAAAGAAACAGGAATAATATAGTTATCAACTAAGTTGCTTGAAATGAACTCTTATGTACTTTTTCCCGTGATTGTCGTTGTGATTAATTGTCATGTCATAGAATTATTAAATGGTTAAAAAAAATTCTTCAGGAGTTAATGTTCCCGTTGCAATATTGGGTGCTGAGATTGATGATTATTCTCCGCCGGCACTCTTGAAACAGTTTGAGCAGATCTTAATTGCCAAACCTGAGGTGCGGAATGCGCTAATCTTTTATTATCATTATTATAAGCAGGGAAACATACAAATGGACGAAATTGGAAATCATCTCAAAAAATTACGCTCTCTTATTGAGGAAAGAAAATAGATATGGAAACAATAGATGGAACTTAAGTGAGAGGAATGAAAGGAGAAAATCCTTTTTTGCTTGTTGCCTATTGGTTTGATACGGAATTGATCTAATCACTTTATATTGGGAAATATTGAAAAAATTTTAACTCCCTCACCCACTCAATTCCCTTCTATTTTCTACTCTATCAAACAATTACAGGTCGTAAATGTTGAAGAATTAGATATCTTAATTCTATATTTCTGAGAGCAATCAAATGGAAAAAGAAAAAAAAAAACTTGAAATTACACGTAAAATTATATGAGAAGTATATCATCTTTCAGCTGTTGTATAATTTTATTATAACAAAGAAGAATATTGATCTTGTTTTTACGTTGAGGAAATAATTAAACTCTAGAACTTAAAGCTAAAATCCTTTCACCCTTTCACTCCTTCCATTTTTTTTTTTCTGCCTACCAAACAAGCTCTTAAGACTTAAGAGAAGATTAGATGGATTTGAATTCTCTCTTGATTAGCAATTTTATGTAGCCATGTTTTAAAATTGCAAGTACAGTGTGTAGGAAGTGTGTGTGTAGCCTGATCCTAGAAGTTTAATTACATCCTAAATATATTATCCATCTATAAGTAGCTTTTTCCATGTCTGGTCATTCATTCCATTTGATACAATTTTCTTAATATGTGACTAATTTTCGCTACAGATTTTGAAACTCAAAGATATGTGTATTTTCATTTACTTATTTTTGTTATAGATTGATAGCCTTGTTGAGATATTCCCAACGGTTAGACATGGTTGGACCGTGAGGTACAACGTTAATGATGAAGCAGCTGTAAATTCTGCCGAGGAAGCCCATAGAAAGATGTTGGAGTGGTTATCTAAGTATGTAAAGTGATGTCCAAATTTTCTAGCAAGAAAAATAAAATCGAATTCAAGCTAGATTGAAATTCGTGAACTCATGGTTGTGTCTTTGTAATGCGGAAGTTTAATTAAACGTGTTTAGAATGTAAAATTGGTAATTATTATGCCTAATTGAGATTTGATTTTTCATTATTCAATTTGTGACATTTTCTTGTTTAACTGAATTTTAATTATTTTGTTATTTTATTTTAATTTCTACTGTTTATTTAATTAATTTTAATAAATTCTGATATCTTATTCAAATACCCAAAATCAGATTTTAGGGGAAAAAAGAGAGTAAACAAACCTTTTCCCCAAATGACCAACAGGTCCCCCATACACTTTTAGACTTTCACATATAATCCTTCTCCTGAAACCATGTGCCTGTACGTGGTTTCCACTCAAAAAACCACCTCTATGTTCAACACAGAGAATGCCAAGGTTACCCAGACTTTTGATAACTTTCAAATTGTTATCTTTGGTTTCTTTTGCTTCCTATTGTCTTCACCACGTTTTTAGTCAGAAATAACATAATAAAATTAAAGAACTTTGATATGATCTACTAATAATTATATTTGATATCCTAATTAATTATATGTAAAATTTCATTGAAAAAATTATATTCCATACACTTAATACAATAATTTCCTAAATACTTAAGAGATGTTTTATATTTATTTTTATTTTTATTTTTTGAAATTTGAAGGTGAGAGGATTCAAACTTTTCACGTTTTGGTAAAGTCAGGTGTGGATTTATCTTTAGACTATGCCTCAAACCATAAATATTTTATATATATGGAATTTAGGAGAATAAAGAAAATAATATTTTTATTGTAAATAAATGAAGTAAATAACATGTTTTAAAAATATTTATTGTTAATATAAATTTTACTAGTAGTAAATAAATGTTTCTATAGATATTTTCAAAATCTATTAGTTACTTATAATTAGTTTTGTAAAAATATTATTTACTATATTTCTGTTTTAGAAGAGAGAAATACATGTATAGGAAAAATTACATAAAAAAAAAGATTAAAAAGGAAGAAATTTAAACATGCATTTGGAAAATAAACATCAATAAATGTTTCTACGTTGTAAAACTAATCAAATTTAGAACAAAATAGACTTGAGAGTTAATGGCAACATTCCAACTTGTGTTCTTCTAGATTTATTGTTTACACTTTTAAACTTTTCTTCTTTTTTTTTTTTGGTTAACATAGAATTCAATAAAAAAATTCAATAAAAAAATTAATAAAAGAGAAAAATATAGAGATATAAGAAGATAAGAAAGAAGGATACAATACGAATAGTATAGAACTTAAAATGGGGAAATAAGAAAATTTGTAAAGCATATAAAAAAATGATAATCTCACACAATAAAAATCAAGTGGGATATTCATATTATTTTGGGGACAATAAGAGAGAAGCTGTACTAAAATTTAAAAAATACACGTCATATGAACCTTTCAAAAAACAAATAAATAAATAAAGCGAGTGGTCCTGTGTAGTTTGTCAGTTTTTCTATTATTTTAATTGATTCCGTGCTTCTGTAGTTGCTATAAATACGTACTACTTTGATCTTCATAGTGCGCCACAAAAAAGAACACAAACTGGGTGTTTAACTAAGGATAAAGAGTTTCCTTTACTTTTCACGACGGAGAATAAAACTAAGGATTCTGGGCAGAAAATGGAAAGAATCAAAAGCGTGGTACGGCTGACCAACGCCAATATCACCATTAACAATAATAATATTACTGAAAATCATGATGCTGATGATCATCAGTCAAGTCCAACGGCCAATATCCCTCTTCTCACTCCGTACAAGATAGGCAACTTCAATCTTTCTCACAGGGGTGTGTGTGTATATATATATTGTGACAGTTAAGAAATTGATAAGCCTTGTTTCAAGCCTTACATCTATAGTTAGGATATTATTCGTATAAATCATAATCAAAACATTAATTCCCTCAGTTGCATGTGTGACTTATATTAATATATAACTTGATCTGTATATATGTATATTTTTTGAATTATTTAAATTGGTTTTTGATCTAGAATTGTTTTGGCACCATTAACTCGAACAACGTTCCTCAGCCGCATGGAGTCTTGTACTACTCTCAGAGAACGTCTAAAGGGGTACTTCCTATTGCTGAAGCAACACTGGTATCTGAAATTGGTAATATATATACTTCTCTAATTCTACAACTAAAAATTTGAGCCTTACATGATGGTTTTTTTTCCCCTTTTACTTTCATTTCATAATATATAAAGTACCTAGAAATGATATTATGTGTATATAGATATACATATACACATGTATGTATGCGTATAGGTACCCAAACACGCCAGGTATTTGGACAAAAAGAGCAGGTTGAAGCATGAAGGCCGATTGTAGATGCTGTTATCTTCTTCAGTCGGATTTGGCACTCCGGAAGAACTTCAAATAAAGGTATATTTGTTTTTCTTTTTCTTTTTCAGGTACACACCTCCAAGGCGGCTAATAACAGATGAGATTCCTCAAATTGTGAATGATTTTAGACTGCTGCAAGAAAAGCTATTGAAGCTGGTAGCTTATCTTTCTTTTTTCCAAATAAATTCAAAGATTCAGAAAGTTTGGAAATATTTCAATTAATTTGTGCCAAAGAAATTGCGATGGGACAACCTTTTTTGAAGTCTACTTGTCTCTAGTTTTGCTAATTTAAAAATATGCCATTTTTTTTAAAAAAAGGAATTTTTGTAAATCCTTGATTGGCTTTTTGATAAATTATTCATTGATCTCGGTATTTCATTAATTAATCAATGTATGTCTACTGTGTTAATTTTTAATCACATAAATTATTGATTCTTAAATTTTTAAAAAAGGGACATTTACATTTACAATTACGAAAACTACACTTCGTTGAAAAAGGACATCTTTGCACACATCCCTGGTTACATGTATATGTTTTGCTCAGAAGTTTGATTCATCTCTAACGTATAAACAGGTTTTGATGGGAATTGAGATTCATGGGGCAAATGGCTATCTTATTAACCAATTCTTGAAAGACGAAGTGAACGACACAACAGAACAGATAAATATGGTGGATCCTTGGAGAATCGTTGTCGTTTTGCTCTTGAAACTATAGAAGCCATTGTGGAGGAGATAGGGGCAGACAGAGTAGGATTCAGACCATCTCCATTTAGTGACTACAACGACTCAGGTGACTCCAAACCAGAAGAGCCTGGGCATTACATGGCTGAATCCTTGAACAAATATGGAATCTTGTACTGCCACGTCATCGAGCCAAGAATGAGGATGGAGCTTTCAAAGGTACATTCATTGTTGCAGGGGGTTATACTAGAGAAGACGGGAATAATGCTTATGGTCGTTTGTAACTTGTTTTTGGCTAATCCAGATTCGCCAAAGAGGTTCGATGCCAAAGAGGTTCGATGCACATGTATGAACGTATAGACATGTTTATTTATTGATTTTTCTTCTTTTATATTTATATATTTTAATCTTTTAAAGTATCTTGAAGCTCTAATTTTTACGCCAAACATATAAAAAGAAAACAAAATTGTGAACCAATGTTTGCTGGAGCATCCAGGATATATATTGAGTGATTTTATCAGTTCTAAAGGGAATCTTGTTTTCTGCATAAAAGAACGGATGTCGTTTGAAGATGGATGCTACGTGTCGTTCAACGGGCTTAAACCTTGTCAAATATTACAGGAACACGGCATGGCTTCGATAGGCAGCCAAAAGAAGCAGCATAATTTGTTGAACGGACATCAATTGGACGCAAAAAACGACATCCCCTTGTTACGCAGCAACAACAAAGATAAGTGACGTTCAACAAAACAAATAGCAACAAGCCAACAACGTCCGTAAAACGACATAAAGAAAGAAGGAAAAAAAATGTACAATCGTGAATCAGTAGGTTTAAAAAAGATAAGCTACAAAATGATGAAGGACTCCTACTTGAGGAGAAACAATGAGGGAAATAAAAGGAATAAACAGGATGTCGTATATTGTTGAACGACGATGTGTAAAAAGACTTAAACACGAGAAACCGTAACGACCCAATAGAATAAACGACAAGATATCTGCTATTATAAACGACAGCCAAATTGCAGACAACAAAACGACTTCGTTTATTCAAGTTGATTGACGGAAAACTTTACAACAACAGAACATATCTCCATTTGCTCAAAAGCGACAATATTTCATTTTTCTGCCGAAACAACTGCACCAAATTTTCGTGGCAAAGATAAAAAGAATTTCTCTATTTTCCCAGATAACACTGCTTATACCATCTGTAGAACATGAAACATTGCTCTTTTCCCATATGTATTTATTTATAAATAGAAAATCTTGCTGATACATTTACATTTCCAAGTATCTTGAGGGAAATAATTTAGTTCACCAAGAGAAACGTGAACTGCTTGGGGAAGAACAAGAGCTAATGGAAGCTGGATCCATGATCATCAATGTCTTCAGGAACCAGGACATCAAAATCACTTACAGTCCATTCTGCCGTCTCTCCCCTTCTACTAACATAAATTTCTGTTCCAACATTTAATGAAGACCAAACTCGCTTTGCTGGTTCTGTTCCTGGGTCCTGTGAAGTGCCAAAAATCATATCAGCAGTGAACCAAATAAATACATGGGAGAATAAGAAAAACAGAAAGAAAGGTTACAAAATAATTATTGTGAAAACACCACCTGATAAAACACGACACATCTAATGTTATAGCGGCAAAATATGACCATGATGGCATGACATGTATCTATTACCTGGTAGAAATACAACCGACTAGAAAGGCCTCCCACGTCAAGCTCCCAAGTCCTGGAGTCACCAAGCCATCCATCTCCTTTCTTTTCAGGATAGCCATGGACAGCCCATTCAGGGTGTGGGAGAATCTGCACCAGTTCCTGGGCTTGTGGATTGCTGTAGGGGTCGCAGATATCATACGGTTTTTCCAAATACTCGGCATTCCCCGGGCTGCAATAGAGATGATAAGCAGAATATGGAAAACGAGACGTATCATTTCTGTATACTATCTCACCACTTGCAGTCGTATGGTAAGGGGGACAAGAAACTAGGTTCTCTGGCCCGCACCAGCTTGTGGTCGCCGGGTTTATTATCATTTCGCTGTATCTGGTCACATCCGTGAGCACATCCCCATCACAGGGCTTTCCATTATTCTTCCAACAGCTTCCTATGTCAAGTAGATAAAATTGACTGTTGGACCCTCCTCCATGTTTGACGTCAAGTGTCAATCTCACTTTAAAATTCGGGGACACTGGCAACTGTAACAGGCATATGAATTCTATGTTATGCAAGGAAACAATAACAGTGTTAGATTGTATCTGAAACAAACAAGATATTGTTTGATAACTTGATTCCCCAAGGGGAAAAAAAGGTCAAATCCATGCTTCAAATGTAATAAAGACAGCGTCCTTTCAATGATTTGCTTCAGATTTTCTCATATCTAATTCCCTCGGCTGAGGTAAGTAGTTTCAAATTCATTTAAGATTATACAGCATAATATTTTTGGCGTTAGAAAGGAATTAATGGGAAAAAAAAAAAAAAGCCAACCTTTTTCATGATGCCACGGCCATTATAATGGTAACCACCATTAAATCCTTCAGTTGCATCTGAACGCAGGTACAACATAAGCCAAGGATACTTGTGAGACGTCGTCAATTTGTGAGAGAAAATCCAACTCCCTGTGTACCAGTTCTTTTGCCACGAGACCGAAAAGTACGAATTCTTCCCTACACCTTTGCTTAAGTCTGCATCAATCTCATAAGTTCCATAAAATCCTCCAGTCAAAGAAACTGCTTGGTCCCCAGAAGAAACCAATCTTGAGTAATTGTGATAGATAAGCGGTTGATTCATACACCCTTTGCCGAAGCATGGAAAATTTCTGCCCGTCACGATTTTGCTGACCTTTCTACCATTTTCGGGGCAAAGTGTAGTGTTCTTGTCAAAGTTCCCATTTTTAAGCATAATCATCCAAAACTGCCATGGATTCTGGGAGGCAGGTTCCTCGCATAGAGAACCGAGATACAGCTCCTTTTCCACAGCGTACATGTCAGGGTCCGTGTACGGTTTGAAATCTGATATAGGAAACTCATCACCTGCTCCTAAGACATTGTCAGATTCTTTTACTCTTTGACTCACTGTACACATGCTTCTCTTCTTCAGAATGGTGTTATCCAAAAGATCTGGTGATTGAGACATAAAGGAAAAGAACACAAGACTCGAGAGAGTAAAGAGAATGCCACCTTTATCATAAAAAAGGTACTTGATTGGTACTCTAAAGCTATACGGAACATAGAGCAGTAAAATTCAGTTTGTAATAACTTGTACCAAAATGCACAATGTCTCCAAAAAGATGCTTGCCCCCAGGGAAAATAGGCAAATAACAGAGGAACATTCTTGCTATAACATCCAGCGATATCATTTAATAAGCTATACAATCTGTCTTCTATGATATAAGAAGCTAAGAAAACAGAGCACTACATACGGACCACAAGGGCCAATATTACAGGAAGCAATTTTTTTTTTTTTTTTTTTTTTTTTTTTTTGTGATTTGAATACCAAATCCTATTTTTACTCAATTTCTTTTGGAAGGAACACCAATGTCAAGCTAACATAAGATTATCTTGCTCAACTGATAAGCAGTAATATGAAAAGGTGTGTGTGAATGAAGTGACAAGTGCTTCGACAATTCTGTCACAGTGAAGCTGCATAAAACTGATTTTTCTACTCTCTTTTTCCTAATAAGCACGTTAACAAAGAAGACTACTAAAACCTAGGACCACCCAGTAAATTGTAACCATGTTCGAAGGTAACCATCTGCTCCCTAATCCTTTCAATCAAATTTTCTGCAACCCAAAGATATAAATTAGCAAAATTCTCTACCACTTCACAAGAATCATGGGTTTCACTCTCTATAAACAACCATCTTTGATGCAAATGTCAATGTCAATATTACCTTTGATGCTATAAAGAAGCAAATGACATATTTGATATGCTAATCTATTTTGTAATCCAATGTTATTTCAAATGCTATATTTATTCTTTATTATGATTATAAGTTTTGTACTTTTTTTTTTTTCTTTTGAAAGGAATAAGCTTTGTCCTCTGTAAGATAAAACTTTGTAATTTTAAAATAATTAGAAAATCAAAATGTCAAAAAAATGAAAATATAAATATACAAACCAATAACAATCAAATATTAGAATTCAACATGTACTATACTTGTTGTCAAATTTGGCTAGCACCAAATATGGCAATGTATTAGAGAGATATTTTCTTGCTCAAATGCTAAAAATTTGCCATTGACACACTAATTTAATACCGTATTTGGAAATGCTATAATTGCCCAATTCCTAAAACTCAAATATATTAAATACGCATTTCACCAATTATAATTCGTTCTTTTGGTGGTTGTGGAAAAACAAGCACATACCAGAGGGCAAAGAAGGGCAATGGAGATCAGCACAGTCGGCCATCCTCGGACTTCCCATTTTGGGCGCTTCAGCTCCAACTTCATTGCAGAAATTCCAAGCCTCCAACCCAACTCTCACATTGGAACTCCTCATCCCCGGGTCTCCAATCGCCGACACGTACCTCTTCTCGGACCCACCTTCCACGGCTACGCACACCCCCACATTGACTTCCAACATCTCAGAAGCGACAACGAGGACAAGAAACGACAACCAAGCCGAGTGAACGCAACCCATCTCTGAAAAAAAAATTAAAATTTTAAAAAAATCGTCAAGACAACTGATCGGTGACTCTGAGCAGCTCGCTCTTCCTTCCTTTCCTTTCTTCTAAGCGATTTGACAAGCGCGCGCGTTGGCTACACGCGAGGTGAGAGCGGGAAGAGAGGGAAGGTTTGGGAGGTGGGTTTTGGTTGGTTTGGTAAACAGAGCCATCAATTATGAGAGATTAGGAAGAAGAAGGAGAAGGAAGAGGAAAAGTTGAGCTTGGACCCAAAGAGTGATGATGTGAGTGAGAGAGTAACCTGTCATGTTTGATGTGGATGGGGCAGAGGAATGGATTAAAAAAAGGAGGGAAGTCGTTTTTTGTTTGGGCAAAAGCTGTGCTTGCTTAACTAACAAACTAGCTATCATGGACTTTCGGTGTCTATCTCATTATGGGCTTTGGAGCAGTTGAGGCCCTATAAAATTTTAAAAATTAAGATTAATGAGACAATTAATTCAATTATCTTTATTAAATTAAAATATAATTTTAATTTATAAAAATTTTATAAATATCTCATAACGATATCATTAAAATTATTTTATATGTAATTATATAGTACAATATGTAATATTATTAAGATAATTACTATATCATTAATGATATTTTTAAGATATTTTGAATATTATGTTAGATTTTAATTTCATAACAATAATTTAGACACGTATTGTAATTTTTTCTAAAAATTATATCAACAAAATACAGTTTTAATTTTAGGGTTAACGACACAATTGGCCCAACTATATTTATTGAATTAAAATATGACTCTAATTTATAAAAATTCTATAAATGTCTTATAATGATATCATTAAAATTATTTATATGTAATTATATAGTACAATATGTAATATCATTAAGATAATTACTATATCATTAAAGAAATTTTTAAGATATTTTAAATTTTGTGTTAGATTTTAATTTCATAATAATAATTTGGATACGTATTGTAATTTTTTCTTAATTTTAAATACAAGCAAACAACATACTTTTAAAAATATTTAAAAACATAATATTTTAACTAAATATTGTTATATTTTGCTTTATATATTTTTATTCCAATTAACAATGGCCTAATTTCTTACTTCTTAAAAAAATAAATAAAATAAACGAGACGGGGGTTTGAGTTGTAAATAGCATTTTATTGTCCATTTTAAATTTTAAAAAAAAATTGCCCGAAGTATCTAAATTATCAATAGTTTCTCTCTTCCCCTCTTTATTTCTCCCACTTGTTCTCTCTCTTTTGCCCCACTCCTCTGTATGATCGCCATTGTCTCGCCGATGCTGCCCTCCCACACCAAGACGCTGCTCAACAAGCTGAGTTTAGCGATCGGTGTCGTCTTCCTCCTCGTCCTCGCAAAGCAACCGACCAACGCGATCTCCTCGTCTATAGTTTCACAAAGGCGCTAATCTAGCAATGATCTTCAACGACAACAACTCATGATGTTTGTTCCCACTGCTTCGCAACAGCGTCAGTCAATGAGCTCGGCAACGACATCAAAGAGTGGCAGATGAGATAAAGAGAGAGAGCGGAAGATAGATAAGTAATGGAAACACCAGAGGGGAAAAAAGAATGAGAGGATAAATTTGGAAAACAAAATATTAAGAACTAAATATGGTCTATTAATTTCTACCAGTTGAAACCGTGTTATTTGCTTCTAATAGTAGCAATTTCTTAATATATATATATATATATAATAATGTGTTCCCAAAATAAGTATATTGATTAGAAGAATGATGTTGCGAAAAATCTACAAGTGTACAGAATCGTAGACAAGTAATAAAGAATAAGTAGAATATCGTTCCTACAAATATTGCGTTAATTTAACTAAGTACCGAAATTGGTTAATTCTAAAATTATTTAAATTATCTGATTTCATTTAAATTAATCGTATTCAAATTATCTAATTTAATCAACTGATGTTGACTCTTATACCGATAACGAATATCTCTTAAATAATTGCTAATCTTTCTTAAATATTAACAATTTATCCTAATTAGTAAATTCCTACATCTCTATAGAAATTCTAAATTTATCAATATTCATTAAGAACAAAAAATTCACAACATTATACAAGTCTAATAGATATTTCTTTCTTGTGATAATTTCATGACACTTAATAATTGTCTAATTTAATATCGCTTCTCATCCTCAAATTAAATCACAAATCATGCAAAAGGTACACAAGTTTTTATAAGCATTAAGATCGGATTAAACATTTAGCACAAATAATGAATAAACATAGAATTAAATTAAATTCAATTAAAGTAAATATTCATAATATGACTACATCGTAACCCTATAAAAGGAGAAATTAGTTCCTAATGAAACTAAAAACAATCTTAGAAAATGTCTTGAACATGATGAGTGAAGAAAAAAAAACTGTGTTTGGATGTGAAGATGGTTTTTGTCTCTAGGTTGTACCGTTCTTCTTCTCCAAAGTAGTCAGTTTTCCCATCTTTTTTGTAGTTTTTCTCTATTAAAAACCATCCTTCAACTACTCATAATGTTCTATTTATAGGCTAGAGTTTGAAAGAGAAATTTTAGAATAAAATTAAACTCATAATTGAATTAAGATTGCACCAGTGCCTAGGCTCCATATTTTTGGCCCCTAGGCTTTGTAATGGCTCCTAGGCACCATTGTCGTAGCTCCTAGGCTTCGTAATAGCGCGTAGGTGCCATGGTTGTAGCGCCTAGGTGGTACATTGCTCATAGGCCATCTTTCATTGAAATGGCGCCTGGGTGCCCAAGTTGTGGTGCCTAGGTACCATACTCTCGGGTTTTATTATGAGATTTCTTCAAGAGAACCGTCTAGGCGCCCATAAACTCTCGTCTAAGCTTCATTTCGTTCTTGAGTTCAATTTTGTTTATTTTTCGGTCCATCTGCACTTTGCCAATATACATATTTTTTTCTTCAAAAATTTACAAAGGGGCACAAAACATTATCAAATTTTTATAAATTACTCAAAACAAACAAAATATTAAGTTAAAATCATTTAATTAATTAGTCTAAAACTAACTTATCAAATAACTTTTGTAAAATTAGACTAATCAAAAAAATTTCTTGGTGGAATGACTTTTAAAAAATTTTAATTTGCAAAATGACTTTAAAACAACCTCTCTGACCTCAGAAACGATTCCACATGGACTCAAAATAACCCCATGCGACTATATAGTCATTTAGCGCAAAAATAAACTAGGCTATTTTTTAATTTCATATTTTTTTAAAGGTTAATCTCACAATTTAGAGTAGTCATTCTAATCATTTCTCTGTTTACTATATAAATAATTTATTTACTCTTGTGAGCCTCTTGCCGCCAAGACGGCATTTGCCAAGTAATGCTGCCAGAAATGACAAGAGATTCTCACACGGGGCAATTAGCGAATCTTCATATTTATTTTACAAAAACAACTAGCAAATATTTATTGGTCTGGAGAGTCTCGCATTATTGTTTCCAGCTTTAAGTATTTGTCTCTTGTATATGTACATGATCATGATTTATATGGCCACTCTGGCATTTTACTCGGAGAAATTATCTAGTACTTCTCCTTAATTGAGCTTCAAATATATAATTGCCAATTGTGTTCAGATTAATTAAAGCAAGGGACAAGAAGAATGGATCCTCTGTGCTCCACATAAATTTATACCGCACTTTAATTGGTGTGCGAATGCGATTTATCCTGATTTTGCTAATGGCTTTTTTTTTTTTTTTTGGGAGAATTGCTAATGGGTTTTTACAACTATATATATGTGTATCATATGCCTAAGGAATCTCCTGATTTGATTGGCTATAAGGTTCAAATATTCTCCGAATTTTATATTGTTTTATTATATGGATTGATGGGAATATGAATCATTTGAAATTTGGCATGCTTCTAGTCGATTACACTGCTTATGCTTGCCTTGTTTTTCTTTTTGTAAATATATATTGATTTGACGTTTAATCTTTTTTAGTATAATTATTGTCCGTGTAGATTGTAGTCCGCTTAGGCGGGATAGCAGTGCTCGTATCTTATTATGTGTACACTTGTGCATTAAGTTTGTTATATTTCTCCATATGAGAGTTAAATTTCTGAAGTTTTATGCTCTTAAGAATTCATTTTGTGTTTAAAAGAATATTAAGGTACAACCCATTCAACATGAAAGAAAAAAAAAAAAAAAACTTTTGTGGAGGAAATCAAAGAATAAATTATTAAGATGGCATATAAGATAAAATAGTATTTGAGAAGTTTGCAAGAAAAAAGTGACAAAACTTTCCAAAATAGTATATGGTTGAAGCACTGATTCAATAGTGGTGTAGCCCCTCTCCTAGTCCTTGCCGGCCGTGGTGGAGTCACCTTAAATAGTGTGGGGGCATGTGTCCTATTCAATTTTTAGATTTTGATTTTTTCTCTTATTTGACTATTTAAAGTATATCATTATTCCCTAATTATATGAGAAAAATTATAAATGTGTCCATACCTCAATATTTGAAATATCTAATTATTTATCTACTCAATTTACGATACTAACTGTAACTTTTTTCATAGTGTACCTGCTAGAATAGGTTTTGGCCCCGCCACTGGTTTGCCAGAATACTGCACCTCCACAACCACAATAATCCCACAGCCATGTAGATCAAACCCTAGCCTCAAAGGTTTTTTGCCACCAGATGTTAGATGCGTCAATAAAAACGCTCCAAAGCAACAGCCCCTAACTTCTGTCTTATATTGAATTCGCTTTAATCGAAAGCCCCGTCAGTGGCGGAACTCAGAAGTACGCTTTATTGAGTAGGGCACGTCTATTTTTTAATTTTCAATTTTTACTTTGCAATAAAAATTATAATTATGACCCCCATTGAATAGTTGAAGTATGCTATTTTATCCTCATTTTATTAGAAAAATTATAATCTTGTTCCCATTGAATAATAGAAATATATAATTACATCTTCGTTAAATAAAATATTATCCAAATTTTCTTTTAGTGCTCCACTTAAAAAAATTCCGAGCTTTGCGTCTTAAATCACCTTTAGTTCTAAAAAGCCCACTGTTCAACAAGCTTAGCGACCCAATTTCAGGGCATGGAGCATGACATGCACCTATGGGCGGTCACGATATCCGACCCTCCCAATCCCTTCAACTCTTTCTTTATTCTCTCTCTCTAGGACTAGAGTTGCTCTATTTTAGGAACTTTTTTATGGATACTTATATATTAAGGATGCATTTGGTACGTGTGTTTATGTGGTCTACACCCATGAGTTTGGCTCAAAGTGGCTTCTAGTTGTGCATGTGCCACAATTTTGAACCCTAAGGTGATGCTTAAATCCAATACCATTTTTAAAGAACTTTGATCTTTTTAAATTTACATAGTTTAAATCAATTAAGCCATCCACTTAAAACAATTATGTTATTTTTCAACTATGGATTTAAACTATAAAGTTTAAAACCACAAGAAAAACCACAAAGTTGAAAACTATAGAGGGTCAAGCATCGACCCCAAAGTAAAGACCAGCTTTTGCAGCCAAAAAAAAAGGGTTCCGACTACCTATGGAAGCAAAAATATATACGACAAAAATGAGATGACTGGTGAGTTGACAATTACCCAAGGTCAGAAGTAAGCGATAAACCTCAACATTAATTTGTACGAACGGGCGCAAATAACTAATTATATGAACAAGTTACATGAAATGACGAGTATATATGTTTGTTCTATGGGCTAAAGAATAAAAGGTCACGTCGACTTTGCAAACAAATGATCATGAAAATTATTCATGAATAAGCCGCTCGAAATTATTTGTCATGTGGAGGTTTAATATGTCCAAGTGGAACGATGCATAAATGCTTTTGTTTCTCTTACTCTTCATAAAGCTCGAAACGATGAAATTAATGCGTTATTTATTTCTTTCCTCGTTGATGTGATGCATTGCATGCATTCTTCCCAACAAATATTCGTGTGTTAATTATATACACACATGGAACGAATGAAAATTCAGTAGGACTTTATGACTACGATACAATGCGAATATAATATAATTGTATAATTTATTATTGTCATATATACAAAATAGTATAGTATTGTTATATCTATTCTTTACGTAATATTAATATCACTCACCCTTTTGTTTTTGTACATCCATAATCCTCTGCTCAAGTAACTTCAACGTATGAATTTTTTTTTGAAGTGAATAACATGTTTTAAAATATTTCAGGTAAATAGTACATTTACATAGTAAATAAAGGTTATTTACACCATAAATATAAGTTGAAATAAATTATTCACACTATAAATATTTTATTTACCTCGAATATTTTCAAAGATGTTACTTATTTCTATAAGTTTAAAAACATGTTATTTGTTGTAATTTCTCTGAAAACATTGGAAATGTTTGAGTAGACAAAGAGCTAGAGTACACGAGCTTATCAGGTCGATATTCAACTGTTATAGTGACACTGCAATACATTAAATAAAATGATCAAAAATCAATCAGATGCTCTTTATGCAATTCAGCGCGAAGCCAGAAGATATATATATATATATATATATATATATGTTGTAGTTAATTGAACTATGTGTGTATATATATATATGTTGTAGTTAACTGAACTATGTGTAAAAGCTCAAATATCTTTTGATAACGGATCATATATATATATATATATATATATATATATATGTGTGTGTGCGTGTGTGTGTGTATCAGACCCACAATTGACGAAGTTAAGAGAGAAATAGAAAAAAAAAAAGGGATTATTGGAGAACTAATTCTCACACATATGCGGATGCAAAAATAATATCTAAAAGGTATCATATTTAATTTCTTGTAACAGTTGCATGATCATAAAAAATGAAAACAAAAATTTTGTACCAAATGAGAAATAAGTCAGCAGCAAATGTGTATATGCATCAAGTAGAATAACGACAAGAAATTAACGTCAATGACTAAAGAAACTTAACCATCCCAAAAAGAGTGGCTATTTGAAGAGCTGCATATAGTTTAATATGTGGGATATATCCATGCTCAAAGCCAATTTTCTTAGTGCGTGCACTTTCTTATCCGTCAAAATTCTCATCTTGTGGAACCATAACAATTTTTTTTTGGCTGGAATGTGGAACAATAGTGTTGTTTTTGCCTTTACTTCTCTATCGGCCATGTGTTAACGCCCTATAGCTCCTTCCCACATGCTTTTGACCAAAAAGACAAAAGAAAAAAGGAAGATATTCTCATGCTTAAAATTGTACGAACGTTTAATTGAGATAGCGTTGAATTCATTCTCGGCATCAATCTAAACTTATGCTTTGAGGCTTTAGTGGCTAGTTAATTTGTTACCTGAGAATTTTTCTTAACAAGAAATGTTACTAAAGAGAGTTACTAGTGTACGGACTTTAAATATGTGTGTGTACAGATTTTCGCAAAAGAGTTTTTACTGAAACGTAGCAGTAATAGTTGGTAGAGCGAGTAAAAATGCTTCATATTGCATGGTACGGATTAAAAAAGTGCAATTACGAGATATCCATTTCTATATAAATATATTCAAGTTTAGTTATTATCATTAGTATTAGGACTGTTACCATTTACTTCCTTTGTATTAAATTTATTCAAAAATATATATATTCGGTTTTTAATATAACATCAAATGTGTACATCTAAATTAGATTTAATAAATAAATTTATACCTTTCCAAGGTCATTTTGACCTAAAAATGTCCAAAATATTCTCAAATAGAAAAATGAAAAAACTAAAAAGAACTTCAAAAAAATTTTAGACATAGTTTTGACATAAAAAATGCTCAAAAATACTCTGAAGATGGTTTTTTGTGTGTTTTTCTCCTTTTTTTTTTTCTCTAAATTTGAAAGTTCTATTTTTTCTTTTTTTTTTTTAAAAAAAGATAATTTAGTTATTTTAGAGGTTAAAGTCAATTATTGACCGACATAAGATACATATTTGTAATTTAATTTGGAGGTATTATCACGCCTTGAAGTACTAGAGGTAATGTGGTGGATTAATTAAGTGAATTAAACCAAAATTTTTTATTAAAAACACCAATTAAATGTTTTGGGTTATTTGAAAGATGTGATAGATTAAAAAAAAAAACTCTTTTAAGCAATTATCGTTATTTTAAAACAGTTAATCATAAAATAAAATAACAAGGACAGAAGAACATAAGCCAGGCCCCATTGGACCCACATTGGTGTACACACATGGTATCGACAATAAAATATTACAATCACAGTCCAATATAAGAGATAAAAATTTAAATAATACATACCTTGATTAAAATGAAGAAATAACCAAAACAAAATTCCTACAACTCACGTGTTTGTCCTGTCACCTCCTAATCGATCCTAAGCTATAAACCACATAGGGGGAAAGGTTTTTAAAACAAATAAAGAAATGTGAGCGAAAAGCTCAGCAGGACTAGGTTTAGAAGACATTAGTTCTAAACATAAATTCTCATATTTGAAAATAATTCACAAAATTTCAGAAAGATAAATAAAACATATTTAAATTCCTTATCTTTAGAATCCCTATTCATCTAGAATTATTCTTTATTATTTGTTCTTTGGCAAAACCATAGTATTACCATCGTACTGGCCCAGCTGTGTTTTAAGACCTGCCCATAAGGCCATACTCTCCGCGACCTGATCTCTGTGTATAGCATCATACTCTAGTTTATCATTTTAGACGGTGTTAGTCGATATATCCTATATCTTATCATTATTATGTTTCATTTTACCCGATATTCTCATTTCGTTCATTATTTGATTCATTATGATCATTCATTCTTCAACAAGAAATGAAAAATACTAAAAAGTTTATTCTAATCATTCCTTAAAAATTAATTTGAAAGAAATCATTTGGCAACAAGCCTCTTTTATGGCCAAGGCCCTTTTTGAAAAATATTTAAAACATTTTATCATTTATTGAAAACATTTTGAAAGAATATTTAAAACCAAAAACATTTAAAAACCTAGCTATCAAATGAGGGGTAGAAGTCCTACCTCCATACTTTGCATTGAGACCCAACATCGTAAGCCCAACCTGCTATACGTTAGCTTCATAGAACCACGATTAACCTTAAAAGTAAACTAAGCTTTATCGATATCTAACTCAGAGTATTCTACAGTACTATGTTATCTCATGGTTTCTTAGTATGTCTTTAAAGGTCACAAAATCATATCATGAGGTTAAAATCTTTATCTAGATTTTTAAAAGTTGAAAAACGAGTGAAAAATAGCAAAATTTCAAGAAATTTGGTCGGCCTACCGAACTTCTCTGTCCGGCTTGCTGAACTGTACAGTTTGGCCTGCTGGCTATACATCACCGGTCTGCCAAACTGGCCCAGGTTTGGCCTGCCGATTGTATGAATCCGGCATGTCGAACTCATGGGTCTGGCCTGTTGATGTTCAAGATCGACCTGCAAAATTGAAAAAATTTAAGGACTCGAGATTTCGAGTCTCAGCCTCCCCAAATCCAAAATTTCATTCTAAACTTGTTTTCTCAATTCTCAAGCATGGGTAATATTCATAGATGATAAAAAAACATATTAGAACATTTTAAAACAACTTTAAACAAGATTTACACAAAGATTTTTGAATAAAGCTGAAAATAGAGAAAAGGAAAAAATATAATTTAACCCAATTTTTGTGAAATCAAACCTAAGTTCTAGATGATTTGAGCTCTACAAACTTAGATTGAAGGCTTCTTAAGCTTTAGAAACTCAAATTTCAACATCTCAATGAAATTTAGAGAATTGGAAAAAAACTAGAAATTTTGAAAGTTTACTAAACTAGCCTCAAATATGAGCTTTTAAATCTGGTTTATGAAGACCAAATCTTGTTTTTTGAAGTTCCAATCCAGCTGAGATTCAAAGTTTTTGCTGAAATTTTGAATAAAAATCAAGAGAGAAGAGAGAGAGGGAGAAAGAGCGTGAGAGAGGAAGAGAGAGAGCTGGGAAAGAAAGAGAGAGAGTGAGTGAAGAAGAGGAGGGGAGAGGGGGTTAAATAGAAGAAAATGTGATTCTGCGGAGTGAAAATCATGTTCTAACACATGGTTTTTCAAAAAGGACATATTGGACATTTAACAAATTGTTTTGTTTCAAAATTCAAAATAACAAATAAAAATAACTGAAGATGAGATAAACTTAAAATGTACCACAAAATGTTTCAATTAAATTTAAATCACATTAAGGCATATTAATCTACCATTTATATGCTAACCTTACTTAATTAAACTCTGGGTGTTACAGGTACAAAAATAATGAGTTTAAAAAAAAATTATATATGCCTTATTTCATTAGAAGTGAAGTGTATAAAATCATCAAACTCTTTGATCACCCCACATTCCCTTGTTAAAAAAAAAAGCCCTCTATTGACCCTAATTTTAAACAACGATCCTGTGTGATCATCTTACTTCCTTGGCGGTAACAAGATTATTCTAATCCTCTGGATCCTACTTATTTCTTGTCATAAACCTCATAAACTAGGTATATACATAGTAGTTATATATATATTTATATATATATGTATGTCATATTATGCCATATATGGGATTATGACTTTCTTCAACATTGAGATAAAAATACATAGATGCGTAGACACACTCGTTTGTATAACCCTAGCTATACTTAATTTATTCATAATAAATAAAGTTCATAAGTTCAAAGAAAAAAAACTCGTAACAAATTCAACAAGATCAAAAATGTAAGAGAAGAAAAACAACGCTTCAAAACAAATAAAAACTATATAAAGGAAAACCTTAATTTGTATAACTAAGAGCTCATAATGCATGTGCTCTCTCTCTCTCTCTGTTTGGCTTTCTTCCAAACAATCTTTTTTTTTAGGGTTCGAAACAATTTTTTTCTCCTTCTCAGTAACCAATTGGTCTCATGTGTACCATCAATGTTCCATTTTTCACATATAAATGAACAACAACAAAAATACTATAATTTAAGCGTTTAATGGCCTACGGAGATAAATTAGCCACACGCAAATGAAAAAAAAAAACAAAAAATAGTAGAATTCCCTTAAAAAAAAAAAAAAGTAGAACTTAAAAGTAAACTTTGAAATAATTATTTTGCTCCTATATTAGAGCCCATTGGCTACACCCTAAAGTAATATATTCAGAACTATATATGTCGAATCTAGCTTTATATCGCAAAAGAAAAGTATGCATCTACGTGGCAACTATTGAAGCCTCTTCATGAATACTATAATCTATTTTACTATGTCAAAGGAAAATCTCTTTTAGGTTTTCTATTGAACGCGAGGGATTTGACAAGATTCTTTCTTCAGGATTAAGATGGAAAATATAACTTTAAAGGCATTATGAAAAAAAAAAAAAATTAACATACAAAATTAATGTTGTTCATCAGATCGTGAGAGCATTAAGCAATCATTGTAGGCCGCATGACCAGGCGGCCCCTTTGAGAGGGCTTGTTAATCAATAAAGCCAGAGCAAGTGCAAAACATTAACACCAAATATATATATATATATATATATATATATATGTATACTGGTTGTTCTTAACTTTAACAAAAAAAAAAGAAAGACTGAAAAATTAAAGCACCCGGTATCACGGGATCGTTGTACATCCCAACTATAAGTTGACACCTAACTATAAAATCCATCGTGTATCAAATCCTCCACTTAATATTGGTATTTATTTACGTTTGTTGATACCACTGCAACACTTTTTTGATCAAACTTAATTATCATCACAACAATCGTCACATTTTAGCGGTGAGGTGAAGGATTTTGTCGCCTGAAAAGCATGTGAGCCACTTTTGGTGGGCGAAGCGTTATTACAACCTCCACAAATGTCATCGCCGATAACTGTAATACCTTTATTGTTGCTGAATAAAGAGAACAGTTTTAGTGCCATGCGACGGGCCAATTTCTTGACGCCAGAGTGTTTTGGCTATGATTCATGTCGTTGGTGAATTTTCGTTGGCACTAAATATTCGTTTTTGATGGTCAAAGCTAGGTGGCTGGTGACAAATTGGCGTGAAAACTTTCTAGTAACCCGTAAAATGTCTCTAAAATGGTGGTAAAAAAGGTTGATCTAGACATTAAAATCTGCATAAATATGATTTGCAATCCTCAAATATTATAGAACCAACATTTTCTTAGAGAAAATTCCATTCATGGTGCTATTTTCTATAGAAGTTTTAGCAAAATTGACAGGTTTCTTTCAATTATTAATTTTCTTTTTAACAAATTAAACTTAAATTTAATAAAGAGTTACAAAAGATCCAAATTGATGTAAGTAGTTTAAACTTGGAAGGAAACGCCATCTTACATGCGGCTTGAAGTGCTTTGTTGTTACCTGAAATTCTAGTTTTTATCATTTAGAGAGGTTCAAATTGTATATACAAGGGTGTTTTCATTCAAATTTTAACTGTTCATTGACTTTAGGATACTATACAATTTGGTAGTATTTTTAAAATAGATGAAAATAGTTTTGTTTTGAAAAACGAAAATTTTTTAAAAATTATACTTAGAGTGTTTTTAAAATTTTTGTCTTAAAAAACGTGTAAAACCGTTGCCAAAAATCCTCAAAATAATACTAACGGAGAATCTAGGGGTAATTTTGATATCAAGATACTCTACAATACATTAAATTCGGGAGTAATTTTGACTTCAGGATACTCTACAATACATTATATCCGGGGCTAATTTTTTACAATAAAAATTTTCACTAGAACATCCTGTCAATTTTGCATATTTGAGTATGAAAAAAATGCTTTATTTAAAGTACTGTGAAATTTATACAAATTTAAAGCTGTATGTACTTTTACTTGGGTAGGATTTTAATCTACCCTACACTACCGATGGAGTAACTCTACCTCATAAACCTCCTAGAAAAAGGAATGAAAAAAGGGCGCTTAATTATAGGCCCGCAAGCACTTCAAAAGATAACAATTTAACAAAAGATGTTGGTTGTCAGAACTCAGAAAATATAACAAAAGAAAAAAATTCAATGAAGGGCCAAGGAATATGGAGAAAAAAGGAAGAGAGAAAAAGCGAAGCATCCCAACTTGGGCAGCTTACTGGCTCATCGAAGGGATGGAATATGGGGGTGGGGTTTGCACATGAAGAAAAGGCGAACAATATTGCTTGCTGAGTCTAGACTTTCAACTGCCCCACACAATATATTAATTAATTGATCGATAATTAATTAATTACACGTAACTTTTCTCTCTCTCTCTCTCTCTTTTTTTTTTTCCTCAAGTGAAGGAAGGTTTTCATTTTGTATTGCAGGACTAGGAAAGGTGACCGCTCTACTCTGCTAATTCTGTCTCTACCATTCTTTAAAGTAGTTCCTGGAAAATAGTCAAAAGAACAAGAAAAAAAAAGGGTTGTGTCCAAAAATGTTGCTGGCATCCACCAATAATACAGCGTGCATGAGGGTGCATATATAAGCTACAAATAATCAATATTTTAGACTTGTATGGAATGTGTCGAGGCTCGTTTGAAATGGTTTAAAATAAGTTGTATTTGATTTATTTGATCAAAATTATTTTTGAACTTATTTAAATAGACAAATTGTTTATACTCTTGGCTTTTATAAATACTTTCAAACCATCTTTTTGGTACTAATGAAAAGTTTTTATATTTACTTTTATAACTTTATATTTATAAATAACAAATTATAAATTCTATTTTATTTTTATATCATATTATTTTTTATAACAATAAGAGCTTTTAACTTGTTTAGCCAAATTATATATCCAAAAATTCTTCTAAAATTAAAAAGCACTTTTTCATACATTATCCAAACACAAATTAAAAGTTCTGGTTTTTACTTCATTTCTTCTACTACTTAAAAGTACAACTCATCCCAAATGGGCCTTAAGTACTAAGTCGACAATTACTAGAGGGTTAATTCTATTTATAGGCCGGTGTTTGACAATTCGTTTAAACTAAAAAATCAGTTATATAAGAGTTTTAAACTGCAGTAAAGTTTTATTTTACATTGTAACATGTAAGATTTTATCCTGTTATTAGTTGAAACCAATTTGCCATACACATCTTTCCTTGCACTACTACTAACAAATTTAACTTCATATTTAAGGGATTCACTCATTGAGAATACCAGTGCCCAATGTACTTCTTACTATAGTACACTCATTCTGAATTATATGAATCTTTGTTTAGATTAATAATCAAACCACTATGAAGTATGTGATTTAATCAAAACTGTTTATTGATAATTTGATCTAGACGAAAATAGATAAGTACGTATGAAGTGGATGAAAATCATATTCTTCCCAAAACTCTAATTATTTAATTTAGCCATCATGCAGGTATGGCGGACATGTAACAAAACTTAGGGCTATGATTCTCATTGTTACTGATTGTTATCCGTTGATATTAATGAACCTATATATATATATATATATATATATAGAGTACTAAGAAACTGTACTTGTCACAGTCACACTTTAAATTATACTTCGTATATTGATCGTGATTATTACGCTTCCTGGTGGGAACTATTTTACATCAAATTAATTTCCCAAAATTTCTAATAGGGTATCTAGCAAACCAATTAAAACTGAAAAAATAAATTTAAACACTGTAGTATATAATAATTTATATTGTAACGTATCTTAGCTTTACAACGCTATTTGAGTTCAAATGAAATGACCCAATTATATACATACCCTTCGGAATCTTGATGCTTTATTTGCGAATTTTTTTGTAGATAAGGAAAGGGGGGGGATTGGACAACACACAGATCTCCTAAAAGTAATTAAACCAAGAAATCAGAGATTAAAGAAAGCGTTTTATTTGCTCAAAAGATGTGTTTATTAAAGTGGCCATCATATTAATATAGATGCCAACTAGCTGGTAATTAGTTCTTATTCTTATGTCCTGCTGCTGTTGGGGGAGAGAGAGAGAGAGAGAGAGAGATATGAGCATTAGGAAAGAGAATCTTAAATATATATTCTGCATTTGCATGGAAGTATGGAAGTATATAAAGATTTAACCTTCAATACGAGAGAGACAACTTCAAACACAAGTACTTTTGAGAGCCAAACTCTACTCTCATCAGTAGTATTACTGCAACAGCCTCGAAGCTAGTTCAAACTAGTGGTAGGTTGTCTGCACAAACAAGATTCGATCTCACACCACAAAATCAAGCCAATAGCATTATTCTTGTCGATTTTTCTGAAGATTACAAATTAGTAATCCGAGAAAGAGGAATCAGCAAACGTCGTACATACACACGTACGTTTGATCAATTTCCTTGCTGTATGATGGCTCGTGGAAAGGTTCAAATGAAGAGGATTGAGAACCCGGTGCACAGGCAAGTGACCTTCTGCAAGCGCCGAGCTGGGCTCCTGAAGAAGGCCAAGGAGCTCTCCGTGCTTTGCGACGCTGAAATCGGAATTTTCATTTTCTCCGCCCATGGGAAGCTCTACGAACTCGCCACCAAAGGGTACATGAATATATATAATTATCAATTTTAAATCTGACCTCTCTGAATTCATCTCTCTATAATCACTACAGACTCTCTTGCATGATCTTACCTAGTCTTAATTTGAACATTTTTTTTTTGTTTTATTGTAAAATTATATGGCAAGAATGTTATATATATTTCATTGCAAGAATGTTGTTATAATGTAATTTAAAATTTAAATTTATATTCTAAAAAACCTACAATTTGGCATTCGAATGCAATTAACAAGTTAATTTGTTATAGTTTGAAATGCATGCGCTATGGATATTCTGCTCACAAAACGCAAATAAGCGGGGGATTTTTGTAGTTGTACATTTTTTTTTCCTTCTCCATTTCTTTGGTTCTTAGAAAGTGCATGCACGTGGTTGTATAATTGCTAAAAGCATGTTGGGTAAACCTATTTGAACCGAAAAAAGGCTCAAAAATTATAGTATATGAGAGCTACTTTACACTATAATATGAATATATTTGGAAGTTTGTACAAACTTTATCAAATATCAGTTGAGAATAAACATGTTATGATCATGTAAATTACACGTATGACAATGAGGATGAAAGTGTTAGTATGCAGGATGATTTTAATTAATATAGGTGCTAGGTTTTTACACATACTATATGTACTATTATTGTTGAATCTGCCTATTGTTTTTCATTATATGCAAGAACCATGCAAGGGCTTATAGAGAGGTATGTGACGTCGACCCGAGGGTCTCTTCAGGCTCAAGCTGACCAGACCATGCAAACACAAGCTTTGGTATGTGCTCATGAAATTTTCAGTTATATATATATATATATATATATATATATGTATGTATGCATGCATGCATGCATGCTTTCCTAATTACTAGTATTGCACCTGATCTTTCTCTCATCCCTATACCTGTTAGAAAAAAAAAAAAAAGAGTTTCCAGAGAAGAACTTTTTTTTTTTAGATGAATGCTCTTCTAAAGAAACACATCTCGTGACACACGCAAGCAAATCAAATAGTACAAACCAATATACATAGTGCAGATCGACCTAATTAATTATGACAGAAATTTTATATACTGTGGACCCCTGCAAACTAAGGGCTAAAAGACAGACAAAGCAAAAGGCACTAACAGATCACGCACAAAAAGTTTTACAGCATCAGATGCTGGTAGCTGATCTAATATTTTTTAAAAGAATAAAATAAAAACAAATTCTTATAAAGATGTGTACGAACATTAATTAATAATGACACCGCCCATATCATATCTTTGTGGAGGCAATAATCAATATGTATAATTCATTTTTTCCATTATTATTATTCCATTATTATTATTCGTGTTTGATACTCATATAAGGAATTTAGATTGATTCGACATTATAGCAATAGTTAGTCCTTCTTTTATGTTTGCACTATCGTTGTTTTTGCTTATCTTCTTAGATTTATTTATTTTATATGTCAATATATTTTAGTTGTTATTTTCATTGCTACAGATTGAGAATTTCATGATAATTTTAAACCATTATGAAAAAATTTCACGGCAGTTAAAAAATTATTGTAAAAACTTTAGTTGTGCGTGAAAAACTTTAGTAGTGGTATAAAATTGAGTTTTCATAATAGTTTTTACCGTTGTGAAACCTCAGAATAGGCATCAAAATGGGGTTGTAGGAGAAGCTCTTTCACGACGGTTTTCTTTAAAAACCATCATGAAAAAGGAGAGTTTCCATGACAGTTTTATTAAAAATTGTTGTAGAAACTTCACATTCCACGACAGTTTTCTATTTGTGGAAACTTCACATTCCATGACGTTTTTTTAAAAAACCGTCGTGGAATAATGGTCCACAAGTGACACTTCCATGATGGTTTGTTGCTAAAACCGTTGTAAAAAATTGGTATTATACAAAAAAAAAGCCAAAATTTGTGATTTCCTACGGGATGGCCAGTCCTGTGTTATTCATTACAATAAGGCCCTGATTGTATATAAAATTGATATATATTAAAATTACAAAATATTTACAAGATTATTTACATTTGAGCTATCTTGAACAATCGTTTATCTACTATTTTTATCTAAACATGATATACATATTTATAAATTATACCTATTCTAATCTAAATTTATTTATATCTGTATGTATATAAAAATCTTTTCTTCCTAGGGCTTGTATACCACTATTAATTATATCTCGCATGAAATGTAAAATAAAAAAACTACATTCTACGTTTCCTTGTTGTCTTAAACACTTACGTCTGGAATATAGCGTTCCGTTTGGTCGGTTTGTGACACCACTTTTCCGCTTGAAGCTTCCAATCGTTAAACGCCCTAACAATGTCATGATTAAATAAATTAATAGATAGTAAATTATGTAAAACTCAAAACAGTTAATTTTACAAGAGAACATTAATACTTATAATCTCGTGACTGATACAAAATCATCACATGGTGGGTGTCTGAGGGGATCAAATCAATATATTTGGTCCTCTCATGGCAAAATAGGTGCTAACATCTAATGTTTTCCAACATTATATGGCACGAAAATAATTTTCCCCTCAGTGCTTGAGCTAATAGGTGAAGGAGTGACGTGGTGCGCTCTCTGCAATCTTTGTGTAGGTCTCTTGCAGCACTTGAAATAATCACCGGAGATATGAAGCCGAAATTGTACTCCTTGCCTTAAAGTTCACAATATTCCTCCAAAAAACTAAAATAAAAAACAATACAGTAAATTATTTAAAAGTATCTTACAACTTTACCTATATTTTAAAATTTACGAATTAAGGATAGAGTTATTACTTGAGGTATACCATGATACAGTTCACTGTGATGGTTTTTGTCTTCACCGGTGTAACTCCCCGCTTTTTTTTTCCTTATCACAATGGTTTTTGAGAAAAGATCGTTGAATGAGGGTTGTATAATGTCGAATTTGTTGTAGTGTTCATTATTGTTTTATAAGAGGGCTACAAAAAACCACATTGACTAGTGTAATAGAGGAGTTGGAATATTTAGTATTGAATATAAATTTTAAGTGTTTTCTTTTCTAATTAAGGATTTCCCTTTTGAGGGGCTTTAGGGTCAGGCCAGTAAATTTTATCATCCCAAATACGTTGCATCTGATTACTAAATGGACTAGGATGGAAAAGCATATAAAGTTAGATTAAAACTTTTTAAAACTTTAAAATGATGTGAAATAATATAGTTGGTAAGATATTATTTGAGAATTTGAAAAAAAAAAAAGATTACTTGAGAATACACCAAAATTTAAGAGGATATAAGTTCATATACTAGAATATTTGTTATAAAATTATTAATTAGATCATGACCTCATGTTTACATTCTGGGTGGTTGCTCCCTTGACACGATCAACCGCATGGTAGTGGAGAATCCCTTTTTATTATATATTTTATTTTCATTTAAACATATTAATCCTTTTTCTTTAGCTATATTCTCTATATTCTACTAATTATGAATGAATTGTGTCCACACACAAAAAAAAAAAAGAAGTTATGAATGAATGTTTTGTTCTTTTTTTAAAAATTGCACGCGATATTATCTCTTTACTTTTAAGTTGGATAGGGAGATATTTATGGAGATATATATAAGTTTTATTGATAAACTATAAATTAAAATCGATCGCCAAACTAAAATGGATTATTATATTCTTCATCTTTTTTTCCCTGACGCAGGATACAAAAAATGAGATAACCATGCTGAAACAAGAGATTGAAACACTGCAAAAGGGTCTCAGGTACACTAGGGTCAAAGGAGAAAAACAGCTTGAACTTCAATTTAATTTTCTTTTTTTTTTTTTCTATTTTTGCTTGATTAATAGATGAAAAGATTCATATTACTGAGAGAGTATGAAATAAAAATCCTTAATCTTTCTGAAGCTAATTAATGGCGATAACTAATAAATTGAAGTGAAACATGATCCTCACAGTTACATGTTCGGAGGGGGAGCTGGAACAATGACTCTGGAAGAACTGCAAGTGCTTGAAAAGAATCTTGAATTTTGGATTTATCATATACGCTCAACAAAGGTTTGATATGTTTAGTGACTTCTAAATGGACTACATAATCAATTAAGAGTTATTAGCACTGTTAGTCACTTGTTAACTCATAATACAGAAGTAATTAATTAATTTACGTTGTTAAAAATCCTTCAGATTTAAAAAATTTTAGATTTAATATAATTAGTTCTATAAATTTTTTATTTGCTAGACAATGAGGATGTGATTATCTTTGCTTAAAAATCCCTCATCAATTTTATTGTCGGGAAAAACTGCTAAAATAGAAAAGTTCAAGAAAAAAAGAAAAATTAAAACAATGAAGTGTCACAAATGCTAATAGTTCAAGGACTAACTATACCAATAAATCACCAAGTAAACGTTAGCCGTACATTTGATGTTAACAATTACATGTTAGAGAGAAATAAAAAAACATAGAAGAAAAATTAAAAAATAAAAACACATAAATTTATTGTAGTTCATCGTTAATGTAAAGCTAAATGCTTCCATTTCAGCTACTAGACAATTCACTATATGAAGTAGAGTTTATAAGATAAGATTACATGCCTTACAACTTTAGGTGTTTTATCTAATGTCTCTATTTAAACATGGGCACCCTTTTCATATTTAAGAATCATATTTAAGAAAACTAGGGTGTATATAATTGAATGTGAAGTTACTATCCTCAAACATATAAAAGGTCGATCTGTGTAGTAGTCATAATGCAATAATTAGACTTCAAAACTTAATATATGATTGCCAAATTGCTATGTGTATAGATTTTATCATATCTCTTATATATGCTGATTATACGTATTTTTGGCCATTCGATTGAAATACTGATTCATAACGTGGTAAAATGCAGATGGACATTATGTCTCAAGAGATCCAACTGTTGAGGAATAAGGTTAGTTCAAAGTGAAATTACCTTAACAAGTTAATTAAGTACTATTTTTAAAATTTAGTAGCTAAGTCACTAGAATCATTATGAAAGTTTGTAAAATAATTAATTATATTTTTGTGACGGTACCATTATATGATCTGTGCATTCATATATAATTAACTATAATCACCATGGTAAAAGAGAATTCTGTTTTGCATTCATTATATTTCTAGACATAGCTCTAAAGATATTTCTGAATCTTTTTTTGATCTATCATTTAAAAAATATATTTTAATAATTAGAAAATATTGTCAATTATTTTGTCACATCATTTCGTATTATATATTACAAATCTTGCATATCACTAGCGCTAATTTTTAAATTAAATTTTGCGACTTTCTAAGAAGTTTCTGGGGTGAATGTAGAATCACTTGATGCATATTAAGAAAACATACAATATGGTTTCATTAAACAAACAATTTCATGTAGTAAAAAATACACAAACCTGATAAGAAAAGAATATGTGCTCTCTTTATATGTGCGTGTATATTTATTTATTTATTTATATTCATACATGTGTTCGTATGCACACACATAATAGTATATATAGGTGATATAGTACAAGTGATTGGCACAACTTTTTTATTACTTGACTAATGGATTTAAATTTATACCATGATATTTACTTCTTGAACTATCTTACATTACATTATAATTTTAGGCCTACTAAAGAAAAGAAACTAACGACCTTCTTTGTATTGCAGGAAGGAATACTGAAAGCTGCAAATAAGTATCTCCAAGATAAGGTATATAGAAAAATTAAAAGGAAAAATATAATTCATAATAGCTCAGAAATCAATATTAATTAACTCTTGTTCATCATCTTGCTGACGAGATGAATGTTTTGTGCAGATAGAGGATCAGAACACTGCAACTCTTGACATTATATCAATGACGACTAATAACAATCCATATCCGCTAACCGTACAAAACGAGATATTTCAGTTCTAGGTCTTTCCTATTTGTTCAAAACAATATTAATATCATAGTGTTATGAAATATTGTTTTCGTAATATCCTAAGGCGTGTTTTTTTTTTTTTTCTGTTGAAGATTCTAAGGTGTGTTCACTAATTAATTAAGACGCTTTGGTATAAAGCTTAGACTGTACTGTAGTGAACTTTGCATGAATAATTGTACTAGGTTAATATAAAGCTGGAATCTGTGCTGCTTTAGCATCGTTCAACTATTTTTCCCTTTGTATTTTTATAACTGTTTGCGTGGTGCTTAATTTTGTGAATTTTGTCAAATGTCTTCCGATTTGATTTTGTCTCAGACATTCAACTCTCATATATCCGTCATATATATATATATAATAGATAAATGGGGCAAATAGATTGAATTTCATTGCACCTGCTTCCTATCAATCAGCCTACATGCCTTTTGTTTTGTCTCTTTATTGCTTTGCTTTTTGTTTGTCGCGTTGTCTCATGTTTGTCCTTCTCTTTTCTTTGTATGGTTTGCTGAAAAGCCGGAAGTCCTGTGTTCATAAAAGCCTTCCAGCTTCTAAATGTGCCAACGCTTTTTTTTCTTTCTTTTTTTCTTTCTTAAATCTTATTTCTTGCGTTTTGAGCCCCCGCCTTAGTTGGCTTCGTTACTATTATTTACTATATATATATATATATATATAAGAATTATTTACATTATAAGTAAGATAGTAAATAAGTTATCTATACCTTAAAACTATTTAATTTGTCAATAATAAGAGGTTAAATAAATTATTTACACCTTAAATCTATTTACATTGCAAATAAGTTTTTATTTACACCGTAAATAAGAGAGTATTTAAATTAGGATAAATTATGTTGACACTTATTATGTTTTATCTAAATTATAGAGATACCATTTGAATCAAAACTAATCATGCTAGCACTTTTGGACTCTGCTAATTTTTGGTTTAACGTATATTTATAATTTTATGCAAAGAAAACAATGTTCACCATTGTTAAGTGGAAGAAGAGAACAGGTAAAACAAAGGGTAAGTGGAAATATTTACACACACACTAGTACTTACACGTGCTACACACGTGATTAGTTAAATGACTTCTGTTTAAATTTAATAAAATTACTTAGATGGTATCTTATTGGGTGAATTAACGCTAAATATAATAAAAAAAGTTAATTTTGTTTTCTTGATTTAAAATATAAGAATTAACACTACCGAAGGGAGATATTTTTAAACAATCTGATAAAAGTGTTGTTAGCAAGTATTGTGGGAGCAACGACAATTCAAAGTAAAAATTACGTTATTTTATTTCAATTTCTTCTTCGCACATGATGATTATTTTATTTGTCCGTTCTAATTCTTTCATTATACATGTTTTATCTTTTTTTTTTTTTTTTTACTTTTTTCAACCTTCTTTCTCCTCATATGTCCGTACTTTTTCTTTTTTTTGAGTCCTTTTTTTTAACTCTCTTCTTTCTTTTTTTTTTATAATTTCTTGCCTATACGTTCTTTCTTTATATTTTCTTCATTTTTCACCTTCTAATTATCTCTATAATTTTTGCTTTTTTTATTTTATTTTCTCATTTCCTATTCTCCCACTCTCTTCAAATTTGCCATGTCTTCATTATTTTCCTTTTTATTTTGTCTCCTTATTTTTCTTTCATTATTTTAAACCAAAATACAGAAGAAAAACAAAAGCATTGCAAGTAATACGTGCAAATAAGACTTCGCCCAAATTTCTAACCTCAAACCTATAATATTTTATTTCCCTACGCATACTCCCCGCCGCTTAACATATAAAACGCCGAAGAAAAAAGAACTAAACGCAGGAAATAAGATTTAAGAAAAGAAAAAAAAAACAAAAAAAAAACAAAAAACAAAAAACAAAAACAAAAACAAAAAACATCGGCACATTTAGAAGTTGGAAGGCTTTTGTGAACACAGGCCTTTAAGCCCTTCACCAAACTATATAAAGAAAAGAGAAGAATAAAAAGGTTAAAAATCAAAAGCACATACACGACAGAACAACAGAATAGCTAACCAAAAAACTTATAATCGTATCAATGGCCGGATTCAATCATATTTGGCAGGATCTGAAAAAAAAAAATGACTGCAAATACCTTCACTGACTTGGCATGCTGGGCCTGAGCTTTCCTCGGCGAGCTCTCTAGTCAGGCTCAGCTAAGAACACTCCTCAGTGACAAACTTTCGCTTTTTGCTCATCTGAGTTGCCATAATTGCGGCGGCGCGAGACGATGCAAATTATTAGGAAGGCGTTTTCTTCCTCCGGCGACGACGTCTTCTTCTTCCTTCGACGACGCGATGATCTGCGATCAAAGTCGAGCGCGACAAAATGCTTTGTTCACGGTGTGAGAAACCTCATATTAAAACAAAAAAACCAGACGAAGTCAGACCTTTTCACCGTCGCAGTTTGGATCGCGCCACCATTGTCAAAACCTTTGCCTCCGTGCGAGTTCTTCCAAGTCCGAGTTCGCTGATTTCATCGACGTCTTCGCCCTTCCTCCTCCGACCTCCACTGGATCAGCGCCAACTCCGACGATTGCCAAACTCCGACAATGACGGCGGTACAAGCTACGGCTGGTGGAGAAGAGACGGAGAAGGGAGCAAAGAAGAGAGAGGAGAGAGAGGGAGAGGAGAGAGAGAGGAGCAGAGTGAAAAAGAAAGTAGAGAGAGGGAAAAAAAGAGAAAATAAGGCTAGGGTTTGTTTTGATTTGGTTTTTGAACCGGGGATAAAAAACTTAATAAATCAGATTTAAAAAAAAAAAAAAACTTTAAAGCGCAGTTTTAAAAGCTAAAAAGTGGAGGGCATTCCATGAATTTTCTCGTACTTCTGTGTTACTCAAGGAGCCTAGGCCCGAAAGGAGTCTATGAGCCCAGTGGGAATTTAGGCCCAATAATGGCTCCCTTGCCAAGCGAGTTGGTTGCCCACCCAAACGCGGCCTCACACGGTCCGTTAGCCTTGGGAGTTCCTTCTTCCTTCTACGCCTCAACTAGAACGTTTTACCTGCAAAACCCTAACCCCTGTTCCCTCTCAAATTTCGCCGAGGAAATGTCTACTCTGGAAATCGAAGCTCGAGAGTAAGCCTTTTCTCTTCTAATCACAATGCACTCATTTTACGATCCCAATGCTTTTCCATATCACAAGTTCCATTTTCCATTCCTTTCTGTTTGGTTGCCGCGAAAAATCGGGAAAACCAAAAGCGCAGCTTCCGATTTACTCGTATTATTTCATTTATTTTCTAGTGAATTTTGCTGGGACATTCTAATCTTGTGGTTTTGTTTCAGTGTGATCAAGATTGTGCTTCAATTTTGTAAAGAAAACTCGCTGCACCAGACCTTCCAGACGCTCCAGAGTGAGTGCCAGGTGTCTTTGAACACTGTGGACAGCGTCGAGACATTCGTTGCCGACATAAACAGTGGCAGATGGGACGCAATTTTGCCTCAAGTTTCTCAACTTAAACTTCCCAGAAATAAATTGGAAGATTTGTATGAGCAGGTTCGTGATTTACAGACATTCTGAGATATTTTGTTTTATTTATATGTGAAATAGTCGGCATTCTACCGTAATCTTCAACTAAAAGACATTTTTTGGAGTCTGAAATAAGTTAAAATTGCCTAGGAGCTCAATTTGCAAGGTGAAGTTAGTAAACTTTGTTTCCTTGTAAAATTGTGTAGATTGTGTTGGAAATGATTGAACTTCGAGAATTGGACACTGCTCGTGCGATCTTGAGACAAACTCAGGTGATGGGTGTTATGAAGCAAGAACAGCCGGAGAGATACTTGCGACTTGAGCATCTCCTAGTCAGAACTTATTTTGATCCGAACGAGGTCTGAAGCAAGTTTATGTGTAGTTTTCTTTCCTTTTTTTTTTTTTTTGTGATTGTTTTAGATTCTTTACTTCTTCCTTTAATGAGTCTATTGCTTAATGTATGCTGGTTTCAAGTTACAAATGCACCATGCTTCACTTTGAACGTTTGTTGGTTGGATTTCTTTTTGTGTAACCTTTTTAAGGGACTTCCATTGGACTGTTAGTCAAATGCTTATTTCTAAACTTTTAAGATGAAAGAAAATTTTGGGCTACTATTTTTTCCCCCTTTGTTCTTTCAAATATCTGCTAGCTTGATGTTTATGGACTTATTTTCATGCCCAAATAGGCTTATCAAGATTCAACGAAAGAGAAACGCCGTACACAAATTGCTCAAGGTTTGGTCTCATCTCTCTGCATTGGTTATTGTAGTTTCGAAAATTTGAAATGCTGCACCGAGTTATAATCTAAAAAGAAATCCGCGTGAATTATAATTTTTTTTACCTTTTTAAGAATCATAAAAGTAGCTAAATTAAGGAAATTAAGTATAAAGCAGGCGAGCTGCAGTAGGAGTAAAAGAAAACAAATGATACCTTAATCTTCTCAAGGGTTAGAAATTGGCTTCCTATGAAAAAAATATTGGTAAGTTTTGTTTCCTTGTGGAATTTATGAGTAGAAGCAGTGGGATACTGTTAAATTAGTAATTTGGGTGCTTGGTCTGGATAGGACAAGCCGCTTAAAGAATGGTCGTAATCCCATGGAATTGCCTAATTAGAAATACAATTATGTTCCCATGAACTCTTTCTTTAAGTGATTTAACTTTATCTCTTCTCTTGTCTGATGCTTTAAAAGCTGCAGGTAAGGGAGAGAGATTTCTGTTTTATTGACGTAATTCTCTGTATTCATTTTTCAGCACTTGCAGCAGAAGTTACTGTAGTGCCACCTTCAAGACTAATGGCCCTAATTGGTCAGGCCCTAAAGTGGCAGCAACACCAGGGTAAGCTGATGAGGAAAAAGAATAGCTTAAGAGGAAGATGAATTAAGGAATAGAGAAAGTAGTTTTTAAGTTTACTTTCTAGTTTCCACAGAGGCTTATATCTTGATAAAGTGGTTAATATTAGGTTACTTACCCTTCATTTTCCATCTTTCAGGATTACTTCCTCCAGGGACACAATTTGATTTATTTAGAGGAACCGCTGCTATGAAACAAGATGTTGATGACATGTATCCGTCACTTCTCGCACATACAATAAAGGCAAGAACTCTAAGTATTTGATTGGACACTGTTGGCTGTTTGCATTATTACTTGGCATTCTGAAATTTGTCCAGAGACTTCTACAAATGAAATAAGCAAAATTCTTTGAACATTTGTTGTTTTTACTATTATTTGTAAATCTATTTCGAACAAATGAATATTGCACAACAAAGACTTTTCCTCCAATATACAAAAATGTTTACCCTTGAAGAAGATCTTTGATGCTTCTGTTAGGTAAAATTGAAGTTAATGGAGTAGCAAAAGTAGGGTTTTTTTCTGTATTTCTATTTTGTTGAAAACGTTTACTTTGCAATTGAATTGTATTGTGGTTGTGAACTGTGATGAAATTGTTGATTATTTGTCATGTGGTCTCTGGGTGCAGTTTGGGACAAAGAGTCATGCAGAGTGTGCTCGTTTCTCACCAGATGGACAGTTTCTTGTGTCGTGTTCTGTTGATGGATTTATTGAGGTATGATGATATATAAGGGTGGTTGCTTCTTTTTGTTAGAACTACATGATTATTTTAGTGCCATCTTTTTTTTTTTTTTCTTTTTTGGATAACAACTAGGTCTGGGATTATATTAGTGGGAAACTGAAGAAGGATCTACAGTACCAGGCTGATGTAAGCATTTTTGTCCCTTCCTTTATAAAGTCTGATCTTTTAATTCTTACTAGCTGATGTTTCTTACCACTGCTTTGGTATTTATGCTAACTACAACTTGCTTTTGTCGTTTTTTGATATTTTATTTCATTCTTAACTCCTTTCTTTAAATTGTATTATTTCTCAAGCTGCATTCTTAACTTTAAATTCATTCTAACAATGTAGAAAGACTTTTTATCGCATACGAATGTGAGTACTTGCAAATTTTTGAGTTGATAAGTCCCATATCAAATTTGTAACTTAACGCGTAAATTATGTTTAGATAGCTGGTCTCTTTGGTGGTGTTTGTTTTCTGACGTTCTACACGCTTTTGTAGGAAACTTTCATGATGCATGATGATCCAGTTCTATGTGTTGATTTTAGTAGAGATTCAGAGATGCTTGCATCTGGGTCACAAGATGGAAAGATCAAAGTAAGTTTTGGTTGGGTATTCCTGGATCAGGAAATTCCTTTTTCCCCACTGTTGATCCTTGACGTTAGAACCACAGTATCTGTTCTTAGATTGATGCTTGTGCTCATTCAATATCAACATCATGGATTTCTTGGTCAAATTTTTTATTGATGTATAGTATGAGTCTCAGAAAGTTTAAGTGCTAGCCAAAAAGACAATTGGCATTTTCTGCTCCCCGTACCTGTAAATAGGTGTTCTATGTAGAATTTTCTTGTTCACAAGAATGCTGTCTTCTTTACTGATATATTGAATAAAATTATTGATCTTGAAGTTTTCAAGTAAGTTGGCTGCTCAATTTATTATCAATCATTTTATTCAGGTTTGGCGCATAAGGACTGGTCAGTGTTTGCGTCGCCTTGAACGTGCACATTCTCAGGGTGTCACAGGTGTTGTCTTCTCTCGAGATGGAAGCCAGTTACTAAGTACGTCATTTGACAGCACAGCAAGGTATTGTTATATTTTTGGGTTTTTGTTTCCTTTCATATATTCCTAGTTTGCCACCTTCACAGTTAAATTTCCTTTCTTCAGATGAGACATCGGTCCCACAGGTTCTTTTTGAGGTTATTTTGATCTAGTAAAAAAGTAGGTTTTGTTTGATGCAGGATCCATGGTCTAAAATCTGGGAAGTTGTTGAAAGAATTTCGTGGTCATTCATCTTATGTAAACGATGCAATTTTTACAAGTGATGGTGCTCGAGTTATCACCGCATCTAGTGATTGCACGGTCAAAGTGAGATTCTTATAACATGCTTTATGCTCTCGCATTAGCTGAGGATTGTCCATTATGCGACTTGCTTTCTTCTTCTCTAAAATCTTTTCCTGTTTTATTTTTTACAGGTCTGGGATGTGAAGACAACCGACTGTCTGCAGACATTTAAGCCTCCACCTCCTCTAAGGGTACACCCCCCTCCTTTTTTTTTTTTCCAGATATGCAATTTCTATGGACTAGAGGAATCTATTGGTGTTGTTTTACTTTACACACACAACCATATACAACAAACGCATATTCACACACATTGGCACATACACATGGATAAGTATTTGTCTACGTATTTAGACTCTTTTTAATTCTTCTTGTGCCTAATTTCTCCTTTTCCGTTTTGGCCATTAGGGAGGTGATGCCTCTGTGAATTCTGTTCATCTTTTCCCAAAGAATACAGATCACATTGTTGTATGCAACAAGACATCATCTATATACATCATGACACTTCAAGGACAGGTATCTATTCTTAATCTAAGTTACGACAAGAAAAAACATCTGTTTATGCGTCTTGAATTTCTTTCTGCTTGGTCTTGGCGTAGGTTGTGAAGAGCTTTTCATCGGGTAAAAGGGAGGGTGGAGACTTTGTGGCAGCCTGCGTGTCACCAAAAGGGGAATGGATCTATTGTGTTGGTGAAGACAGGTATTTGGAAAACTAGACGTATGATATAAAGTTTTTCTTCTGCCATAATATCAAGGATGCAGTAGTTTATGATAATAACCATTCATGAATCCTATTGATTGCAAGTTTTTTGTGTATAAATACAATTGGATTTGAAAGATGCATTCAGTAATGGATAGCTGGTTTTATTTTGTAGCTGCCTTGCATCAATGTCAAACAAAGCCCTGTTATTACCATATTTTCAATAGTATATGTTCCCGGCGCTACTTTTATTTTCTTGTCTTGTAATTTTATTCTCATTTCTCAGTGCTTTAATATAATCTGTTAATTACACGCAGGAATATATACTGCTTCAGCTACCAATCTGGTAAACTAGAGCATCTAATGAAGGTATGTTTTATCTAAAGGGTGGATTAAGTGGTATCTAAGGCTTCAAAATAAAATTCACCAGTCACAACCCACAAGATCTTCTTTAAGTTTTATAAATTGCTAAACGAATGAAGGACTATGCAAAAATTACTGCTGGCTTTGACCAAGGCTTGGGTGTAATGTACATTAGCCAATTTAGGATTCTGAAGGGTTTTTTTTTTTAATTATTTTTTTTGGTTATAGGTCCATGAAAAGGATGTAATTGGTGTCACTCATCATCCCCACAGAAATCTTGTTGCTACATATAGTGAAGACTGTACGATGAAATTATGGAAGCCTTGAGTCGCCTTCGTATTGATCTTCACTCTTGTTTTGTGATACAATTATCGTCTTCTGATCATGTATAATTGTTTTTACGTATGTGTAGAAGTATTTTGACAATTTAATTTAATGTTTTCTTTGCTAATTGCTATAGACCAAGGCTTATCAAATTTGTTAGCGTAAGAGCTCAGATTGTCCATAAGCAGAATTCTGTATTTTTATTTATCTTTTTTCCTTTTTGGAATTTTACTTTTTCAATTTAGAATGTAGCTTGGCTGTTTTTCCTGCTGATTAGGTAACAAGTAGATCATATTGTAGCATGTCTTCTTTTTTTTTTTTTTCTTAATCCATATTCGCCTCTTCTGGCAACGCAATCACTATACAAGAAATGTTTTTAGGGTGTTTGGGAGAGTGGTTGGAGAGCTTTACAATGTTGTTGATTGGATTAAGATGTCAAACAACCGCCTTGTCAGGCTATACAAGCAATGGTGCTTGTTAGCTTATTTTACCAGGGAAAGTGGTGTCATGATGCTTGTTGGGTTATTTTACAGGGGAAAGTTGCATAAATGAGATGCCATTTTTTTGGTAGACGAGGGTCCCAGGGAGATGCCGTTTATTCCAGTGGGAAAACGACACCTCAATCTAAAGTTCTTTCTCAAAATTTTTAAGTGGACCCTTTTCTTTTTTTGTTGGCCAAAGCATCAAACGACATCACTATAAAATACATGTCGATTGTCTTCCAAAGCAAAATCTGACATCTGGTAGAGGTTTTATCATCCTTAAGGGACATCAGAAAAAAATAACGGCCACCTAGTCAATGGCACGTCGTTTCATTTGTTGTAAAATAAAACATCTGGATCTGGTAGAGGTTTATCATCCATAAACGACATCCGAATAAAAATAATGGCCACGTATCCAACGGCACATCGTTTTATTTGTTAAGTTAGAGAATAATAGGCTTCTCATAAAATCAAATATAAAAATAAAATGTAAACCCTTTTTGTAAGGAAAAAAACATTGTTTTAAGAGAATTTTTTTTTTTATGGTATTCTACCTGAACAGAAATTATTAGTTAATTATAAAAAAATAAACATCTGTATAAAAGTAGTTTCTGGAATCACATCTCACTATTTGTGGTGTCTTTGATCCTAAAGAATCAGGACATGATAATTACTTAGAAGAAAACGATATGTTGTGTTTACTTAGATTTCTGTTTTAATAGATAGAATATCAAGGAAAAAAATTTAAAAATTAAAAAAAAAAAAAAAAAAAAAAAAGAGGAGGAAGAAAAATACTAGGTTTTCCCCCTACATTTATAAGTCTGTATTCTGTAGACACAATCCTATTATTGGAAGTCAAACTCTTATCTTCCCCTTTTTTAATCTAGTGAAAGATATCATAACTTTTATCTTTGGTGTGCAAAATCTAAAATCATGATTGATTCCTTCCAACAATCTCCAACTGCACCCCGTTCCTTGCAAGTTGCACCATTCACAATAGTTGACTGTAGCCTTATCTTAAATTGTGTTCTACACAACCAAAAACCAATAACTTTTAGTCAACTTTTCCATCCCAATACATACATACATACATACATGTGTGTATATATGTATATTGTTTTTATCGGGAGGTTGATCAATTCCGGCATATCGGAAGTTGAAATGCAAGAAACCAAATAAATGAGCTATTAACACTCTGAGGGTGGTGAACCGCGCATGGAACCACCGTTGAAAGTTGAAAATTGAAACCAATCACCTTCTTTCTCTCCCATCTTTATTTCTGCCTCATCTCAAATACCAATATCGCTTTTATTTTTTGAAAGGTAGGAAGCTAGTTTTCTATTACCTGGCTGGCTGCATTAAACATTTTCTATATTTACTCAACCATTCCGCATTAATTTTGTCTTGGCGTGTTGACTTGTAAGAGAAAATGTTTAAAGTAAAAAAGAAAAAGGAACCGCTATGAGCCATGAACTAATGAAATGTTTATGTTTACTTATCTCATCTTACGCCATTACTTTATTTAATGTGGCCATTTCCTTTAACCTTATTTATTTTTCTTTAGGGGACTTTAACCTTGTTTCTTACACTTTTATTATTTTTTAAAACGTGAAAGATGCAAACTTACCACAAAACCAAGTCTGTGTATGCATTTTACAGAGCCTAACACCTTTTAGCTGATGGCATGAGGGAAGTTGGGAAGGGTTTTGGATGGTGATTGCGGGTTTAATCATACATGTAACTTCGAAAATGATAGATTTTTGAAACTCTTTAAAGTAAATAACAGTAAAAAAAAAAAAAATCTGTGGTAAATAGAGAAGTAAAAAAATTTTACTGAATAAATAAAAAATTTACTCCTATTTACTACAAATATTTTCAAAACATACCTATTTGCTTAAGTAAGTATTGAAAAAGTGTTTTTTAGAACAATTATTTATAAAATGTTCCATGTTGTGACATGTGCTATATATTTTCCCTCATTGCATGCTATGACAGGAAATCACAGAATTTTATCATTTTAACAAAACCAACAGAAACCCATGAACTATTTACATTCCCAATTCATTTTCGCATCTTAGATATATTAACATGACATTGCATGCCGATCAATTGAAAAAGGTAGGTAAATTGTAATAAAAGCTAATCCGAAACTAACATACATATGCCAATGTACATTTAAAGCAGGTTCTCCAAAATTGTCCTTCATCTCAGTGTATAGAATGAGCTCCGATGAAATTAGGAGCCCAATTAAGACACATTGGACATTTCCTCCAACAGACCAACTATTTCATGTGTATACCCTGTATGATACCGCTCTCGGCTAACTAAATGCCCTATCCATTCCCCACTTTCCTTTGGAAATAAACAGATAAAAATAAATACAATAAAGAAAAATTTTACCTTGTGCATTTTTTCAAAAAAAAAAAAAAAAGACTGTTTACAGCATGTTCCAAGTTACAAATAAAAATTAAGAATTATAAGTAGGATTGAACTAACAACTCCTCATCTTAAAAGGCCTCTCCGCCATTAGACCAAAGGGTTTAGTTGCTTAATAAGAACCCAAATTCCCCTAAAAGAAACCAAGCATTTGCATTTTTGCTTGAATTAATTGAGTAAATTAACGTGAAAAGTTATGTAAGTGAACATCTTGGAATTAGTTGAAATACAGAGGTACAAGTTATAGTTGAGTTGATACAATCACTTGGTGTAAAAGAACTAAGAATTAAATTTTGCTTTCATTATGGCAGATAGAGATTATTATTTATACGTACACAGAATAGGAAAAAAAGTTGGATGTCCATTTAAACTTTAAAGATACATTACTTGGTCAGACTTCAAAATATTAGTGCAATTTGTTTTTGAGTTGGTATATTTAAGTTGTGTTCTAGAATGGAATCAATTTGCAATACCACTCTTTCTTCTTAATAAATTTCTCCTTTTTTGTGCCTACTTGAAAATTGAATAACTTTAAGAGCAATATTGTTTGTTTGCGTTGGGTTACAAACTTATCCTCTCTCACAAGAGGGTTCAGATATGATGCCTCCATTTTTATATCTTTTTAGTTGTACCTTTACTATTTTATTTAACGCATCATTGAAACATAACAACCTAAGGATCAAATATTAAAAGTAATTATTCAATTCACTTTAAGTGTTAAAATTTGAATACAGGGTAAGAAAAATGAAACAACAAGAAATTTGGGGCCTATAAGTGGGTCCACCCCTTGAGAGTCCCATGAGATTAATTGGAAGAATATTTTATTAACAAGGTTAATGAAGGCAAATAGAAAGAAGGGAGGTAAATAATACTAAATGTAGCTACCCGGGAGGAAGTAAATTTGAAAGAGAAGATATATATATATATATATATTAATTGTATGCATGTTGGAAAATGTCGGCATGTATTTACAGCAGTGCAAGAGAACAGATGAAAATATTTATTACACTCACAAATGCTCTATTAAAAGCTCCTATATTTATACACCCCGTGATCTCTCACTTGAAAGAAACTTCACACAACAGAGCTCTGTTACAGAGAGAGAATAGAATTATGGCTGCTAATGAGCAAAGGTTAATGCTGTGTTTTGTTTTGGTGTTTTTGGTAGTAGCTGGTTGTATCTCAGGCCAAGGTAACGGAGAAGGCCCGGTCGAAGCCGGTGGAGGTGGGAGGAGAGAAATGGTGCCAGCCATGTTTGTCTTTGGAGACTCACTCATAGACAATGGCAACAACAACAACCTTGCTTCTTTCGCCAAAGCCAATTATTTCCCTTATGGCATTGATTTCAATGGAGGTCCTACTGGTCGTTTCTCCAATGGCTATACCATTGTTGATGAAATTGGTTTGCTCTCTCTCTAATGTTCTACTGGATATTGTATATATTATATATATACACACATTAAACCATGCGGTAAAAAATAACCACTAGATTAGTTAGTAGTTAACTATTTTACCATAGTTTCAACACATTTTTTGGCTAAGAAAGTTCCAACACATTTAGATGATGGTGAAGTGGGTGAGATAAGAGTGTTGCTTAGAGAATGCAGACAGCAAGCTACATAAATTTACAAAATTAACAACATTGATTTCTTATTCAGTAGTACTATGGATGGCAGTTTTTCGATACCAACTTACATAGCAGTAGATTGTAATGTTTCTTCACTAGTAGATGCAACCTTTTAATGTTAATTCACATGTGAGTTTTTTTAAACACCTACAATAAAAAATGACAATTCAAGTGTTACGTCAGTTAGGATTAAAAACATTGAAGTAACTAAATGTTGAAATCCCTAACGTTGTTCTTTCCTATTATTGTGTAACAAAAAATATGACTACGTTTTATGCAGCTGAGTTGCTCGGACTTCCTCTAATTCCTCCATACTCTGCGGCTTCTGGAGACCAAGCCCTTCATGGTGTCAACTATGCCTCAGCAGCAGCCGGAATCCTCGACAATACAGGCCGAAATTTTGTAAGCATGCCATGTTCCACATAACATATTATAACTAATACCCTTTTTTTTTTACTTAGTTCCTTTACTTGTACATAGAATGAATTTCATGAACTGCTCCTGAATCATTAGGTGGGCCGCATTCCATTCAATCAACAAATTAAGAACTTCGAGAACACGCTCGATCAAATAACGGGTAACCTCGGGGCAGATGACATGGCGCGTGCTCTCGCAAGCTGTATTTTCTTTGTGGGAATGGGAAGCAATGACTACCTAAACAACTACCTCATGCCCAATTACGCTACCAGCAACCAGTACAATCCTCAACAATATGCTAATCTCCTAGTTCAACAATATTCTCAACAACTCACTGTAAGCTGTATTATATGTTTAAATCAATTAATTGTGTATTTGGTTGGTGGGGTTTTTGTTGGGATAAATAATTGTCAAGATTAATTGCATACTGAGTAAACAATGAAAGACTAAATGGTATATGCCATTTTAATCTTCACTGATTTAATTTTCATGCCATATTTGGTACAGACACTTTACAACCTCGGAGCTAGGAAATTTGTGATTGCAGGATTGGGCCTAATGGGCTGCATCCCGAGCATCTTGGCCCAAAGCTCAACAGGAAGCTGTTCACAAGCAGTGAACCAACTTGTCATGCCTTTCAATGCAAATGTGAAGACAATGCTCAACAGCCTTAACGCCAATTTACCCGATTCAAAGTTCATCTTTGCTGACATTGCACGGATGTTCCAAGACATCCTCACTAATCCCATATCTTATGGTAATGTACATTTTACATCATGGATTTGCTTTCTCTTGATGACTTTTCTTCCGCCACGTTTTCTTATTCTGTTTCATAATTGTTGTCGTAGGTTTCAGTGTGATAAATCGCGGATGTTGCGGGATTGGAAGGAACAGAGGACAAATTACATGTCTTCCATTCCAAACACCATGTCCGAATCGACAAGAGTACGTCTTCTGGGACGCATTCCACCCGACTGCGGCAGTGAATGTCATACTGGGAAGGATGGCCTTCAATGGGAACCTAAATGTTGTTTATCCCATGAACATGGAGCAGCTTGCCAATCTTGAAATTAAGACTAACTAGCACAAGCGGCTCATTGCTATGACGTTTACAGTTTTGATGGCTTAATTTGCTTATATTAGCCTTTTAGTGGTCTGTTCATTTGAATGTTTTCTAAAGATCTGAGGTTTTGAAATTACTTGTTAAAAACCATTGTGAGCATGTACTAATTCCTTGGTTAATGACGTTTGTACTGTTTTACTTATCTCAAGTACTCTACAGAGAAACTTTACTTGTCCCCTAATTGAATCTATAGAGTTATAGAGTTAAAAAGGGAATTCTATGATAGGGTATGAATCGATCCTAGTAGTTGAGCTGCAAAAAATTTGTTGAAATTACTCAACACCAACATTCAATCTTCCAAAGAACAATCAAAGAAGAAAACAAGAGAACACACACAGCGATTTTTCGAGGTTCGGCCAAATCGATGCCTATGTCCCTACAAGCTCCCCTTGTGGAGATCGATCGATTTTTCAATAAATCTTCCAGGTTTTACAATTCTCAAGAACAAATTCTCACTCAATACAACCTTTCCCTGAGAAAACCCAACAAGAAAATTCCCTGAGAAAATTTTCCCCTTTCTCACTTTTCTCTTGCTCTACCCGTTTCCTCTTTCCTGGTTTATTTTCTATATCAAGTGAATAATCATTCCTATCGAGCCCCCCTTTTTATACTAGACTCTTATAACACTACATATACATATAATCAACATCTAGTAGTTTTAAGACACGTCAACAAATTTTGTTCCAATTACAAATACATCAAAAACGACATCACTTAATAAACTTGATAAAGATTGTCGTATCCATCTGTGCCGCTGAACCTGTAACATGTTCCTTGAGAGCCTTCCACTAATTATAATCACAATAAATTGACTCAATAAACTCCACCTCAGTTTAATGTGATTCTGAAAAACAGACCTTTCTAGCCTCTAGGATCCACACTCGATTTTCATCTTCAATCAACCATAATCGATTCCTAGCAAGTCCAAAAGTTACTACCTTGGTTTCTATGTTAGCTGAGTTTTCTTCTATTGGGACCTTCTCTACATTAATCACTTCTTGAGTGATCTTTTCCCTGATGAAATGGTATTTCACTTCTACATGTTTAGTCCTATCATGGAACACAGGATTCCTGCATAAATGAATTGCACTTTGACTGTCTGAGAATACAGTGGCTTTTCCTTCATAAATCCCCAGCTCTTGCAGTAGACCTTGTATCCAAATACCCTCCTTGACTGCTTCAGTAACGGCTATGTATTTAGCTTCAATTGTAGATTGTGACGACCCGTCTTTTCGACCTTCACTAAACTTTCTTTAAACATCGTTACTTGTACAGTAATCTTACTTACTTAGTAAGATAATACTGAATTACAAAAAATTTTCTTAATTAAAACTGTTGCGACCTTCGTCGCCGTTCCTGTTAAGACTTCGCTCAACCTTTACCTTTAAAACCATTTCAAACTGTTTCTTAAAACCACTGAGAAACATTTATTAAAACATAGCTTAAAACATCATTTCGTAATTTTATCATACATTTAGTACAATGTATCATAAAACTTTTGAAAACACTTCTTAAAACTCTTATTTCCTTAAAAACCTTGGAAACACTATATTATATAGTGTAAAACCTTTTCTTTGCATAGCAGAAGCAAACTATAGTGGTATCTATTCTCACATCTTGGATCTGCCCTTCCGCAGCACCTAGCTCCTCTAACGGGTCCTACTGGTCACCCATATATTACCTACAGCATGAAAAACTTCTTATGAGCTTACGCTCAGTAAGTTTAAACATAAACTCACAAAGCGTTTAAACATACTTTAAAACTTTTATCATAAAAGCCTTTCTTATAAACATTTACCATAAACGTACTTCATAAACATTTTTCATGAAACATTTCTAAAACGTTCCTCATAAACGTTTTCATAAACCCTTTTCATAAAACGTTTCTTATACATATTTCTCATAAAACATTTATAAAACGTTTTTCATAAAGCGTTTCCTTATACGTTTTTCATAACACATCGTTTATAAACCTTTCTTATAAACATGAAAATGTTTTCCATAAACATTTATATAAAACATTCCTCATAGTGTTTTTCATAACATAAATATGTTTTTCATGAACATTTAACATAAATATTTACAATATATTTTTCATAAGCATTTAACGTACAACTTTATAATAAGGAACACAAACAATTCATAATGCATGATTTCAATTATGCTCAATTATGTACTTTCAATTATGAGCATTTTATGAACACTATTCTCCTACTTTAACTTACTATTTCCGTTCTATAACTTTCTTTATCTTTCATTCACTTTCCATCCTTGTCCTTATCTTTCCTTATCTTTCATTCACTTTCCTTACCTTACTTTAGTGTTCGTACCATCTCATTAATCATGAGATCATATACATGATGCTTCCCTTGCGGAAGACTTGAGACCATCGATCATGTGGTCAAGTACCTCACATCTTAGAGGTAACTTTAACTTTACGTTCATTACCTCATAACACAGAGGCTGGTACGACACTTTTCTTTTTATCCTTACTTTACCTTCTTATTATCTTTTGTGAGCATGTCACATGCATTCACATCATATGCAAACACACTTGCAATTTATAGCTTGTACTGTAAAATTTATTGCATAACAAATGCAACTTATCATGTAATATATGCATCATGTAATGCAACCATTTTTTGCAAGTCATAACATGTATTCTAACATTTATTGCATAACATATGCAACATGTGATGCAATCACATTTTGCAAACCACAACTTTTATTTAAAAACTTAACTGAATGCATAACAATGCATCATAAAGCTTATTGCAAAACAAATGTAACTTGATGCATAACAAATGCATTATAAAGTTCATAACTTGATCTTTTAAAAACATTATGCATTTTTCAAATGCAAGTAGACTTTAAACATAATACTTGCAAACTCATTGCAAATCTTACATTGAACTTTTAATACCATTCGCATAATAAATGCGAATAAACTTTAAAATTAACTTGCAAAGTAATTGCAAACACATTTGCGAACATATAATTAAGTATTTGAAAATCTTTTACTTCATGCTGTAGATTAGGTTTGAAACTTATCTGTACTATGCTATATTGTACTCTATTCTTTTCCTGTCTTGTTCTTTTCTCATTCCTTTCCTGTCTATTAGTCGGCTTCTGTGTCATGATCATACGACAGCCGACTTGTTAATAATCTTTCTTTTTATCAATCCACTCGATTGATAATAAAATGTAAGCATTAAACATGCATTCCCTTTATATATCTTCCCGTCTCACTGGCGGTTACTTTACTCAACGTATACGGAAGAATTTTTCTTTTAATAACGTTATGCTAAATCGGAGTGCTCAGCTCCGTTCTAGCCATTTTCGTAAAAATAACGATTTTGCCTTTAGCGGGTTTTTCATCCATTTTGTGACTTAACCAAACTCATAACTTAACTTTAACATTCCATTACGTACATAATATAGGAAAATTCTCACTAAAAAATATTTTCTGACATTGGACGTTTCGGGTCCGTTTTGGTATTTTTTTCATAAAATGACCATTTTGCCCTTGGTGTCATTTTCCTTCATTCTTTTCTTAACTGAACTTAAAATCCTTGCAACTTAGCATCTATCACAATGCATTTTAAATACGATTCATACTATAAGCGAGATTGCCACTTACTTGGACTCTGAGCTACGCGGGTCCGATTGTACCTCGCTGTATCAACAGTGTATGAAGCATCCTCTGCAGTGCTCCTCGAGCTACTATAAATGGCTAGGATTGCTTCCTGGAGATCATACATTCTTGAACATGTCATTCTGGACTCCGATAATGCAGTTTGAATAGCCTTGATCCGCATACAGTCGATACCGGACGATTTTCACCAGAGTGGAATTAGCTCTAATGGAAGTCATCGTTGCATTTAAAGCGTTGAAACAAGTCAAGAGGAGGTATCGGATCGTCGATCGGAGGTCCGAATCACAAAATCCCACATTGGCCTTTGACCGACGGTTGATTGGCGTCAACTGGCCTCGTTGGTGGCTGAGCTTGAGCCTACCCCCCCTAAATTGACCCTCCTGAGTCCATTGGTGGGGCCAATTTCACTCAATTTGGCCTCCATCTACTCGAATCGAGCTGCCATCGACGATGGAAAATGACGAGTTTCGATCTCGGTCTTCCGACGATGATGCTGTGAAATTGACTTGGGGAAAAGCTTCCCCAGGTCCCTCTGAGCAATTCCCCTAAGGTGGGGTTGCTCGACTTGGCGTGGAACGGTGGCCCGAAGCACCTCCATGGTGGCGCACGACGGCGGGGCCGTTCTCCCTTTTTCGACGGCCGTTGCCGGCAATTAAGGAGTTGAATCTCATCCTCTCAACCCTCTGAGTGATTTCGTGCCACCAATTGGGCTCAATAGCGGCGCGATAGGCGAGATCGCCGTTGCTCACAGCGGCCGGTGGCGGAGCAGGTGGAACTCCAACATGGGGCGACGCAACCATAAAATTGAGTGAGGGGTTTTACTCCCCGTCACTCTCTGAGTCCATTGGCACCGGTGGTGTGCCTCACCGCCGTCGGATATGGAGGCTCCGATGGTGGTGCCACGGCGGCGACGGAGCTACTTCGTCGAGGCCTTTCCAGCTGAAATTGAGCTGGGAAAAAGATGCCATCTTGCTCCTCTCTTCACCCTGAGTCCATAGACACCAAAATCACCTCGATTGGTGGTCGGACGGAGGAGAAATCAGCTCGGAAATATTTGGGTCTCACTGCCACTTTGGGCGGCGTGTGAGCCCTCCTCCGGCGGTGTTTTGGGCTGTTCGGCACACCGTTGAGCTCAGCTCGTCGAGATCTTTCCAACGGTGTGAGAGGTGTCGAAAACAGAGCTCATAGCTAACCAGTCCAATTCGAGTTTATCCTGAATTTTTCCTTTTTTTTTTCTTTTGTTTTTCTCTCTTTGCTTTTATATAAAAAATGTAATCTACACTTTTTACACAGTCCAATTCTTACACTGTATTACTTTTACAGTGTAATTTTTATACTGTATAATTTCATCAGTGTATTTTTCTTACACTTTATTATTCCAATACCGTATAATTTACATGTTATTATACAGTATTTTTCCTTAAATCATGTTTTTTGTCTCAATATAATCCTTAATTTAATGCATTTTTAATGCATTAAAATTTCAGGTTATTACATAGATAATGCTACCACTGACTGTAACTGAGACTTCCAGCTAACACAATTGCCACACACCATAAAATTGCAAGCTGTAGTAGATTTTCTAGTACCTCTATCTCCTACATAATCCAAGTCTACAAAACCTTCTACATCCACTTCAGAGCCATGTCTTGTATACACCAATCCTAGACTTGTAGTGTTAGTAAGATACCTAATCAACCATTTCATAGCTAACCAATGTTTCCTGCCTGGATTAGACATAAACTGGCTTAAAGTACTAATGGCATGAGCTAAATCAGGACGGAAGCATACCATTAAGTACATGATTGAGCCAATTACATTTGAGGAGGGCACTTGAGACATATACAATCTTTCTTCTTGTGTAGTCGGACTATGTTCTTTTGTCAACAAAAACTGTCCTAACAGAGGCTGCGTACTTGGTTTTGAACCTTTCATTGAAAACTTATCAACAATCTTCTCTAGATAGGTTCTTTGATTTAAGAAGATAGTATGTTTCCCTCTATCTTTGTGAATATGAATTCCAAGAATCTTTCTAGCAGGACCTAAGTCTTTCATTTCAAACTCAGATTTAAGCATGTCTTTCATCCTATCAACTTTCACCTTTTCTTTGCTCATTATCAACATGTCATCGACATACAGTAAAAGATACTCTGCTTCATCTATTTTATCCCCTTTGAAGTAGAGACAGGGATCAAAAGAACTCCTTTTGAAACCCTATTGCAACATAAATGAATCAAATCTCTTATTCCATTGTCGTGGAGATTGTTTTAATCCATAGAGTGATTTCTTTAATAGACACATCATGTCGCTACCTTTGTGTACCTCAAACCCTTCAGGTTGCTCCATAAAAATTGTCTCTTCTAATTCCCCATGTAAGAAGGCTGTTTTTACATCTAGTTGTTCCACTTCAAGATCAAACTAAGCTGCCAAGGACAGCATGATTTTTATTGTCTTATACTCAACCACAGGAGAGAAAATCTCATTGAAATCTACTCCTTTCTTTTGAGTGAATCCCTTTGCTACCCACCGTGCCTTATACTTCACTGATTCACTTGAAGCTCCACATTCCTTTACCTTATAAATCCATTTACAAGAGACTGTTGAATGAATTTTTGGTCTCTTTACCATAACCCAAGTGTTATTCTTGTACAAGGAGTTCATTTCTTCCTTCATAGCCTCCTTCCATTTCTATAAGTCTTTACAGCTTATGACTTCATGATAGAATTCTGGTTCAGACTTTTCCAGCTTTATGGCAATAATGAAAGCATAGGCCAAGAGATTTGTTAAGGCAGAAAAACTATATCTTTGGGTTGGTTTGATTATTCTCTTTTCCCTATCCCTTGTAAGCCTATAAGTGCTTAAGTCTCCTGCCCCTTGATGGTGTACTGACTCTCTATCTTCAATTGCCTCTTCCTCAGATGTAGTTTCTTCAATTGTTCCTGAATTAATGTTGTGCCTTCCTTTTGTTGTTTCACCAACCTGCATTTCTTGTTGAGAACCATTATTAACTTGTTGCCTCTGATCATTTTTAACTTGAATAGGCTCCACCTGAACAGTGCTTATTTGCATTTGATTTTCCACAGTGTTTATTTGCATTTGATTACAAGAATCTTCTCCTGTAGTGGTTAGTAAAGCGCAATAAAGGAAAATCACTATCATTAAATATAACATATCTACTAATGAGTGTTTTAAAACCAATTTTACTTCTGTCCCATAACTTATAACCTTTAGTTCCATCTGGATATCCTAAAAAATGCATTTCATAGACCATGGTTCTAATTTTCCAATAGATTGATGAGCATAAGCAGTGCAACCCAAAGGCCTAAGGTGCATAAGGTCAGGAGGTTAACCTGTCCATTTTTCTTGAGGAGTTTAAAACTCTATAGCACTAAAAGGGCTTCGATTTATTAGATATGAAGCTGTCATAACAGCTTCCTCCCAAAAAGTTTTTGGTAATCCAGAGTTAAAGAACATGCATCTAGATTTGTTCATTATAGTCCGGTTCATCCTCTCAACAACACCATTTTGCTGAGGGTTATTTTTAACTGTTTTGTGCCTTTGAATTCTACATTCTTTGCAAAAAGTGTCGTACCAACTCCTGACTCAAGAGGAGTTTAAGGATACAGTATGGTCGCGGTGTTACGTAGACCTAAGTAAGCAATGGTACGAACACTAGGGCCCTAATTAAAGATAAGAAATGAAAATGATAAGAAGGTTTATAAGAAAGCATAATTAGTTCATGCATTTTAATAAGTGTGCATGTGGATTATATGGGACTTATTGGGCGTAAGCTCATTAAGTATTTCATGTTGTAGGTATTCTGATGAGAATGTCAGAATAAATTTATTGTCGAGCTGGCGGAGGGATGATTAGTGTGTAAAATGGGTATGGAATCCGCTGTTGTATGTTTCCGCTGTAACTTATTTTATGTTATTTTGAAATGCAAAGTCTAGAAAACGGTATTGTATAAGAACGGTTGTTTATGTAAGTATGAGTATATATTTTTTGTGTTTTTAAAGTTGCTAAAACCAATATTGTTCGAACAATGAGTTAAGTAAATATATGTATATATTTGTGTTTTCCAAAGGTATTAATATTTGTATGTGGAAAAAAAATTTCCTAAATTCTCTCCTATATATAAGTAAGAAAAAGATTTATCACGGCCTGAAAAGGCGGGTTGTGACAGTTGGTATCAGAGCGGAAATCCTGCCACCCTACTGCACATTGTCATATGCTTTATTGTCCTAGCTCAAGTAAGATAGTTTGATTTTTAGTATAAGACTGTTAGGTTTTCACTTTGTATGATATTGTAATATTAATTGAGTAAATGTTGTATATGGCAGCACCCCCAAACATACCTAATGCAGAAGAGGATCGAAGAGCAAGTATTGCATTCAAAGACATGATGCCACCATGATATTATGGAAGCCGGCAACCCATGGTGTTGACAGAATGGCTACATGCTGTAGAAGTGGTCTTTGCTACGTGTCATACGCCATCGCACCGTATCAAGATTAAATTAACTCTTCAAGAACTCCTAAGCTCTGATACCACTTGTTGAAATTACTCAACACCAACATTCAATCTTCCAAAGAATAATCAAAGAAGAAAACAAGAGAACACACACAGCGATTTTTTGAGGTTCGGCCAAATCGATGCCTACGTCCCCGCAAGCTCCCCTTGAGGAGATCGATCTGTTTTCAATAAATCTTCAAGGTTTTACAACTTTCAAGAACAAATTCTCACTCAATACAACCTTTCCTTGAGAAAACCCAACAAGAAAATTCCCTGAGAAAATTTTCCCCTTTCTCACTTCTCTCTTGCTCTACCCGTTTTCTCTTTCCTGGTTTATTTTCTGTATCAAGTGAATAATAGTTCCTATCTAGCCCCCTTTTTTATACTAAACTCTTATAACACTACATATACATATAATCAACATCCAGTAGCTTTAAGACACGTCAAAAAATTTTGTTCCAATTACAAATACGTCAAAAACAACATCACTTAATAAACTTGATAAAGATTGTCGTATCCATCTGTGCTGCTAAACATGTAACATGTTTCTTGAGAGCCTTCCACCAATTATACTCACAATAAACTAACTTAACAAAATCCAAGCATATGTACCACACAACAACAAATCAGTCTAAAACAAGTACAAAAATTTAATTACTTGATGTATTATTTTTCACGTATTACCTAGAACATTGACAAAAGTTCAACCGTTGGTGAATCGGCCGCTTGAACCCCGTGGGAACTCAATGACATAAGGCCTGTAATTGGCCCTGGCAAGGGTAAGGATTCCGTTGTTGTGACCAATGAGTCACCAAATATGAAGAAACATGGCACCTGGACCCGCTGTTCCTGGAAAGGGTTGCTTTCGCAATAATTGGAGTCATGTGGTATGGAAGTGAGCAAGGAACTTTTAGTTGCCGCTCATGTTTTGTTGCTCCAACGTGTTTAGGCAGAAGCTGTGGTGGGAAAATAGCATCTCGTGACATTTGTACATTAAAATGGAAGCTTAATGATAAGAAGAGATAGATATAGAGATTTTTGTTGTAGAAACATGTCACGCCTCGGAGTACGGGAGGTGACGTGATGGTTTAATTATATTAATTAAGTAAAGATTTGGTTAAAAACAGAGTTTAAAATTTAAATTTATAATTAAAAGTGATAATTTTTAAAACCGTTTAAATAGAAGAAATTAAGGAAATAAAACAAGTCGTTATAATAATTAAGCAAATAAAATAACATTAAAAATAATTAAATATGGGATGGAACACGTATGAGTCCCACTGGCCACATATTGTGCACACACATATAGTACTGACAATATTATGATACAACCACAGTCCAGAATAAAAGAGAAGTTAAATTCTTACATGCCTTGAATTGTAATTTAACCTATCAAATACTTCTACTGATCGTAAGTCCGGTCGGCGGACTCTTCTCCAATCCTATGCTGATATCCACCTAGGGTTAAGATTTTAAAACAGATAAAATGTGAGCGAAAGGCTCAGTAGGACTATATTTGGAAATTATTCAATTTTAAAAGAAATTTCGTAAAC